>LJIJ01000258.1:0-159646 GCA_001718145.1 Orchesella cincta | reverse complement strand
GATGAGTGAGTTTTCCTGCACTCAGTATAGGATTAAATTCCTGACGTAATTGTTGATGCTTATGTCCGAGCTGAGGCCAATGACTTAAATTACATTCGAACTCACCAATCTGTCCTCCGTGCCGAAAAATACAACAATCTCATTGATCACATCAATAGTGATGCCGATAATTTAAACAAAGTTGGAGTCCCTATTATATTGCCTTCGAGCTTTCAAGGAAGCCAAGAAATATGCATCAGCATTATCAAGATGCCATGGCTATTGTAACAAAATTTGGAAACCAGATATTTTTGTAACAATGACCTGTAATCCCAAATGGAAAGAGATAATTGAGAATTTGGATCAAGGGCAGAGACCTGAGGACCGACCTGATTTAGTTGCTCGCGTGTTTAATTTAAAATTAAAGGAGCTACTTGAAGATATACGATCAAATTAAAGATCGCTTTTTGGTGAAGTTGTTGCTATAGTCTTTGTAATCGAGTTTCAAAAAAGGGGTCTTCCACATGCTCATATATTGATTATTTTGGCAAATGGTCACAAATTAAAATCAGTTGAAGATATTGACCGTATTGTTAAAGCGGAAATTCCAGATAAAGAGAAATCCCCAAGGCTTTATGAAATTGTTTTAAAAAATATGATACACACACCATGTGGTGATAAAAATCCCAATAGCACGTGTATGGTTGGTAAGGAATGTTCAAAAACATATCCAAAAAAATTTCAAGAGAATACTTTGGGAAATATCGATGGATACCCAATATACAGGCGAAGGCAAGGCATTACAGCTACTGATGCAGAGGCAATTTAGCTGATAATAGCTGGGTTGTCCCTTATAATCCTTTTTTGAGTCTTAAATATAATTGCCACATTAACGTTGAAATTTGTGCTTCCGTGAAGAGTGTCAAGTACTTATTTAAGTATGTTTACAAGGGACATGATTGCGCATGATTGCGCAAACGTTGAAGTTAGGGAGAGTAATATCCCGGATCCTCAGAATCCGGAGAAGCCGAAAGATGAATCTAAAGAGTATGTTGATTCCCGATATGTTAGTGCGCCTGAGGCTATTTGGAGATTATTTTCTTTTCGAATGCACGAACAGTCTCATACTATTTATCGACTTTCAGTACACCTTGAGGATGAGCAAACGATATGTTTTAATGAAGGAAATGAACAAGTTGCTGTTGAAAGAGCAGGATTTAAGCATACTAAGTTAACGGCTTGGTTTGAATTAAATAAAATTGATCCAAGTGCCCACGAATATAAGTACTGGGAGATTACTTTACATTATACCTGGGATAATAAAAACACTAAGTGGAATAAAAGAAAAAGGGGCGGCGATAAGGTAATTGGGAGAATGTATACTGTAAGTTTAAAAGACCAAGAGAGGTATTTTCTCCGGCTGCTTTTAACACATGAGAAAGGAGCAACGTCTTTTAAAGATTTGCTGACAATTCATAAAGATGGCGAAACGATTGTTGCGTCAACATTTCGTGAAGCCGCAAAAGAAAGAGGATATCTTTTGGATGAATCTGTTTGGCAAAGTACAATTGATGATGCAAAAACTTACGCAATGCCATATCAATTGAGGCAAATATTTGTCTATATTTGCGTTCTATGTCCATCATCAGACAAGCTTAAACTATGGAATGATAATAAAGAAGATATGATGGAAGATTTTTGCTACAAAATACACCGAAAGCAAGGAAATTGTCAGAATTGTGAATTATATGCTCTTAAACATATAAAAGAAACTTTACAATTGTTTAGAGTAGAGTTGTGGAGTTTTGGCCTTCCTAATCCGGACGGACTTGACAGCTTACCTTAGATCTGCAGATTACGGATCCAGATGATGATATGTTGGTGGCTGCAGAAATGATTGAAAGTTTTAATCAAGGGCAGAAGTCGGCCTTCGATGCCATTATTCAAACAACAAACGATGCAAGAAATGCTTCTTTTTGGATGGCCCCGGGGGGAGTGGAAAAACATACTTATATACCGCACTATTGCGATATTTTAGTGGAAGAAGTTTGTTATGCTTACCATCTGCATCAACTGGAGTTGCAGCTAATTTGTTGATTGGTGGGAGAACCTACCACTCATTATATGCTTTGCCAATTCCAATTTTTGAAAATTCAACATCCAATTTGAAAATGAACTCCAGAGACGCAAATAATTTACGTGCTTCAAAGCTTTTGATTGTAGATGAATGCACTATGGCATCAAGTCATGTTTTGGATTGCATTGATAGACTTCTGCGAGATGTAATGAACAATCAGATTCCGTTTGGAGGTAAAACTCTATTACTTGGAGGCGATTTTCGACAATGTTTGGCAGTTGTTCCACGAGCAGCACGACCAGCAATTGTACAAGCATGTTTAAAATACAGCGATAGTTGGAAACATTTCAAAACACTTAGCCTAACAAGTAATATGCGATCGGTAGATCCCGCATATAGTGAATGGTTGTTGAAGTTGGGAAGCGGGGAATAGGGTAATGAATATGGATTGGGTGAAGATGTGATTGAAATTCCACAAGAGTATGTTTGTCAAGACTGTTTGATAAAGGAAATATTTGGTGAGAAAATATCAATAGATATGATAAATTCGTTCACAAACAGAGCTATATTATGCCCAAAAAATGTAGACGTTGATTTAATTAACGCACAAGTCATTGACATTATTGATGGTGAAAGCCAAACCTATTTCAGTGATGATATAGTTGTAACAGACGATGATGATGAAAGGGAAAATTTTCCAATAGAGTTTTTGAACACCTTAAATCCATCTGGGATGCCATCACATAAATTGACTTTAAAAGTTGGGACTATAGTGATGCTTTTAAGAAATTTAAATACAAAGAAAGGTCTTTGTAATGGTACAAGATTAGTCGTTCGAAGCATGAGGGCCAATGTCATAGAAGCTGAAGCTCTAACTGGCTCCGCTAAAGGACAAATCGTTTTAATTCCACGCATTGACTTGACGAATTCTGATAGCGAAGTTCCATTTTCAATGAGGCGCAGACAATTTCCTGTGAAACCGCTCTAGTTTGCAATGACAATTAATAAGTAACAAGGCCAAACTTTGGAAAAAGTTGGAATTCATCTGTCTGAGCCTGTTTTTGGGCACGGACACTTATATGTTGCGTTTTCAAGAGTCAGACGGGGTGTTGACGTCAAAATTAAAGTCTATGATACTGCAGAGCAGGGAAAACTGCTTGATAATCGCGATAATGTTTTCACTAAAAATGTCGTTTATAAGGAGATTTTCAATTAACTTATAATTGACATTAAGCCAGCGGTGGCTTTATAAATGTACCGCCAGTGCCTTCGAAAGAAGGCCAGGGGGCAGCACACAGAGGGGGGTCCACGTCCCCTGCCCTGGGTAACTTTATGTTAGCGGACGCCTCTGTATTAATTTAATTTTAACTTATTTTTCAGCTAACATACTTCTAGATGCCTGATGTAATTTTATCATCGGGCTAACGAAGCTGGTGTATTATATGTAGGTACCTACACTCTCTGGTTTGTGTACATTTGCAGGAGTACATTCGTATATTGAATAAAAAGCATATCATATCATTTATAATAGTCATCTTGATCATCGGCGGTAGTGGTAGGAGTATGTGTATGTCAGGAAACAGCGTATAAAAATCTTTTTTAACCAGGTTACCTTTATATCAAACACTGCTGTTGTAGATAGGCTATACGAACACAATTCGTATACCAAAGCGGTTGCTATATGGTGAGTGTTCTTGTTTGTATGAAAAGAGTTGAGGTTGCCTGTTTGAAAGGAAGCAACTTGACGTTCTCTTCGGGGGACTGTGTGAGCCACCTAAATATGTTGTCGGCACGATGTGTTGCATACCAGTTCGGTGGAAAAGGTTTGCATACTCTCAAACAAGGTGGCGAGGAGAAGCTGGGACCGCTGTTTTAGCATGTAATTAGGCCTACTAGGTCTTGATGGATTATAAATTGCAATAATGCTAGTCAAAGTCGAACTACAATTTTGTTATGATTTTATAGAATGTCGTATTGATACACTTAAGTATAAGAAGTAATCAAAACCAATCGTTATAGTGTACTTTCGCTGTGAATATCTTATTCTGGCTGCTTCAGAAAGCTGGATGGGTAGCCAAATTAATAGTTTATCAGTAAAATGTAGCAATTGTTGAACGAATGGCCAAGTTAATACTTGACGAGAGAAGGGCACAATTTTAAGAAATCTGCGTAATATGAAGAAATAAGCACATTTTGTCGTCCGTCATTCACCAACCAAACCAAAGCGAGGGCTGCTATCTTAGCTTAATTATTTTTTTTTACTAATTTTAATCGCTGGATTATTCCATGAATGGAACGAAGGCGCCCTAGATTGAGACAAATAGGACTATAGTTAAATATAACATCTGGGTTGCATGGTTGTGGAGCTTATTTCGGATTTTGTCTACTGAAACCACCACATTCTCGTGTTTAACTGATATGCATTGAAACCCTTTGAATTTGCATTAGTGTTACCATAGGTATTTATCATAACACTCCTTTATTTTTTAAGGATTACAAACTTTCAACAACGGTAAGGATTTCAAACCTGTATAAGACTTTTACGTAACGTAAATCTAGTTCGCTTACTTTCTCGTGCATCCATACTGAATTCAAAATTGTAGATTCAGATATTCAAGAATTTCATCTATTTTAGGCGTGCGTGGATTTCAGGGAACACCAAAAACTTCAATTGTTACCAGATCAATGTCAACCAAGATAAAATTCATGTGCGTGAGTGCGAATGCTAGGAATGAGCGATACTGATATGGATTATGTTAAATGAGTGCTTTTGTCGCATCAAACTGATAACATGTAAAGATTAGGTTATATTAAGTACCGGAGCCAACATCGACACTCATATCAGTTTAATTATTGCGATACATTGAATGATAATAAATAAATTTGGATTGCGTTTAGAAGCACTTTCTGTGAACAATAGCGGGGCCAGACTCATCGTACTCCTGCTTGGAAATCCACATCTGTTGGAAGGTAGATAAGGAAGCGAGAATAGATCCTCCGATCCATACAGAGTATTTCCTTTCTGGAGGAGCAATGATCTTGATCTTCATGGTGCTTGGAGCCAAGTTGGTAATTTCCTTCTGCATCCTATCAGCAATGCCTGGGTACATAGAGGTACCTCCAGAAAGAACAGTGTTGGCATACAAGTCCTTTCTGATGTCCAAATCGCAACGCATTATGGAGTTGTAGGTGGTTTCATGAATGCCAGCATTTTCCATTCCCAAGAAGGAGGGTTGGAAGAGGGCTTCTGGGCAGCGGAAACGCTCATTGCCAATGGTGATGACTTGACCGTCGGGAAGCTCATAAGATTTCTCAAGGGAGGAGGAAGAGGTGGCGGTCTGCATTTCTTGGTCAAAGTCCAAAGCGACGTAGCAGAGTTTCTCCTTAATATCCCTTACGATTTCCCTTTCAGCGGTGGTGGTAAAGGTGTAGCCCCTCTCGGTAAGGATTTTCATGAGGTAGTCAGTAAGATCACGTCCAGCGAGGTCCAAACGGAGAATAGCGTGGGGTAGAGCATATCCCTCATAAATGGGAACTGTATGGGAAACACCATCTCCGGAATCAAGAACAATACCGGTGGTACGTCCAGAGGCGTAGAGGGAAAGGACGGCTTGGATGCTGACGTACATTGCAGGTGTGTTTAAAGGTTTCAAACATAATTTGATCATCTTTTCCCTGTTGGCCTTGGGTTAAGGGAGCCTCAGTGAGGAGAACGGGGTTGTTCCTCTGGGGCAACTCGGAGCTCATTGTAGAAGGTGTGATGCCAGATCTTCTCCATGTCATCCCAATTTGTTACAACTCCGTGCTATTCCGAAAAAACAAGTTATTAGTAATTTTGAACTCTTTTTTATTGATTTGCATATCAGTTTTCTACTTTTAAATTAGTTTGCTCGGATTTTTAAAAAATATTGAAATTTTGCTACTAATTTTTTGAATTTAAATAATTCCCCCAAAAGAAAAGAATTAAAAGGCAACACGTGTGAAAAATTCCAGGTTGATTCGTTAGGTAACACCCGAACTAAGTCTAGTATTAGTTATTTAAGCAAATAAATGTTGCCTACAGATGTAGTATATTTAACATTAGGGATTTAAAACTTCTGCATATTACTCAAGGAACGTTTCATTGTCAAAAGGATTAATTTCATATTGAAATCCGTAAGAATTTTTTATAGAGTTTCGGTGTAATGAAAACATAAGACCGGTCTCCATACTGCTTGATTAAAAGGTGTAATAAATATTCGTTTCTTACCTCAATGGGGTACTTGAGGGTCAAGATACCACGCTTGGATTGGGCTTCATCTCCAACATAAGAGTCCTTCTGGCCCATACCAACCATCACACCCTGTGATAAACATGAGCAAAAATGGGTTTTTAGCAAAACGCCTAAAACTCAATGGAGATGCAAAATTGGTAACTCTTCATACCTGATGTCTTGGGCGACCAACAATGGACGGGAAGACAGCTCGTGGAGCATCATCTCCAGCAAAACCAGCCTTGCACATTCCGGATCCATTGTCAATGACCAATGCGGCAACTTCATCGTCACACATTTTGAAAGTTTAGGTTGTGTATTCACACGTTACAACAGGGGAAAATGATTGTATCACAGTTTTGAACCAACTGTTCCTTCCGACAAGAGTAGACTAACTGAGATGGAGAGCCACTTTTATGCCCGTTATATGCAACTCTTAAAGCTGCAGGGAGTAAATGGTTATCGTGCAGAAATTAAAGAAAAATCCCATTCATCCCATGATTTCATCACACTTCTCTCATAATATAAATAAGTAACAGAATCAATAAACTGGGTGATTGTGAAACAGTTATCTCATGTTGCAGAGTCAGTCGCATTCTTTTCCAGGGAGTAAATCATCTTGTTAATGACCATGTCACCAATATAATTTACCTGCTGCCCCGTTTCCATCATGAGAATAGTTGCTCTATGGAGGATCTTCCTTATCAGCCACAGCCTTGCCTTTTTACAGGATCCGCTGTGTAATAAGTGCACATACTTCGTCTGCCTTTTCTCATTGTCTTCCATTGAATTGAGTGAGTTGGGGTGATAAGACCGTTATATTTGCACACGCCGTAATCCAAAGATCAACACATATAAAACATGGTACTTATGAGATATGATATGACTGACAGTGAAACAGGATGATGATGATGATTACGATGAGGCTATGGAAATAGAAATAAATATGCATTCGCAATGATGACGATGCTGACATTATTTATTGAAAGCCAATGGGAGTTCGAGAATCCAGTTTTTGACCATATATGGTAATGCCTGGAGAGCCTCACTTCATTTTTACGCGAACCTGGTGAAGAGTTGTTGAGGATGAGTAATAATGATAAACCGGAGACAGACTACATTTGATAATAACAGAATGGAATTTCGTTGTTGCACATTTTCAAGTATTGCACAATGTTAACAAATGGGCTAGTTAATTTATGGCCATATAAGGTTGAGAAAGACTGGCGGTGATTTAAACGCTATTGAATACGGGTTTCACTTTTAAATATGTATGATGAGCGCTTGGGCAAGAGAGAAATATTTATATCAACAAAAATATTTGATTTGACGAACAAAGATGGAATTTCTTATGATTCTTGATAAACATGATGTGGTTATTATGTATCAGATCATTGTGCAATTATGTTGAGCACCTAATCTCGATTTGATTTCCAATCGCTAAAGTGGTGCATGACTGGTTTAAACTGGTTTTGAACTACTTTTCCATTTGTTTTATACTAGGGCATGCTTACACCCAAGTTTTAGTAGTATTCCGTATCCCCGAGTATTTTTGGATGTATTTAATTAATTAATGAACAAATGAAGATGGTTTGCGGTTTTTAATTTAAGCAGAATGTTAAGACTACAGGTGCCGTCAACAAAGTTTGCAGTTAGATCCACTTCATGTTTCATTGCATATTAATCATGCATGTGAACTTGAATACCTGTGATGTGAAATGGATGTTTGAACGACGTCGTCCAAGAGGAACTAGCCTGTGATTTTTGGAGCCTTACCCATCATTATGCACGATATGCAAAGCAGAAGCCAAAATTGTCATGCGCCTCAACATTTGATTCGTCTTCACATCTTTCCTCTCACCAGTTCTTAGCTACCATCTAGCAATTACAGAAGCAGTAGAAGACTAAAACTTCAATATCTGTGTTTTAACGGTGTCTTTATTAATGAAAACGTTACGTCAACCAAAAGAGAGAGAAAATGAAACAAAAATTAACCACTACCAAAAGAGAAAAAATTGAAAAACTTATAAGTATTATACTAAATAACCTGTACTGGATCTGGAAAGTTAATCTCCAACTTTGTACTATAGCGCCCATCCCCATTCTATATAACTTCTATTCCACCTGATATTGCCTACTTACTCTAACATTTTAGGAGTATCACGGCAAAATATGGGACATAAATGTCGATGAGATCTGTTTTACAACAAGTAGAGACACGACTCTAGATCTCACTTTAGCTAAAGAAAATTCCCCTTCTCTATCATCTAGTCTGACGATGATATAATAGCTAAGTAGATTTGTATACGTCAGGTCCCTACAGCACAACTTCGATTCATCAATACCTACCTCCTACCACACGCAACTACCTCCCCATTTTTCTTTATATTTAAAGCTAGTGTTTAAGATTGATCGATGTCGCAATAGTTGGTCCCAGCTGGCCACTTCTTTTACTTCTTCCTGTGACAGTCCAATTACTAGAACATCCTTCTCGCCCAAGGAATATTCTCCAATGTATCCACTTGGCTGGGTGGAAGTGTCTTTGAAGGGAGCTAAATGGGGGGAAATGAGAAAAATTGAATATTTTTTTTGCAATTAGGTTTAAAATAGATGAAGAGTTTAAAAATGTAAAACTACTACTACTACTTACTTGGATACTCAAAACCGTTACGCTTCGCCAAGGCTGCTAGATTTCCATTACTGCAGTATCCATTTTCTGGTACATGTTGATTTCCATCAGCGAGATTCTTGGAGAATGGGTTGATACTTCCAATCGGCTGTATTGGACGTGCAAAAAATACAAAATGTTACATAATATTGTAATTGTAACCTTTGAAAGTAAGAATTTATATATTTTTTTTGCATACTTTTGCAACCAAGCTCTGAGAATTTAATTGAAAGCCAGCAGCCTCCTTGTTCCAAGATGATTCGTAGCCGTCATCCTCCCCAAAGCTGGCCTGGTCTGAACTTGACGTTTCCCCATTATGACCTCCATCCTTTGGTTTGCCGCAGTTTGCAAAGTTGGGCGATGGAAGAGAATTCCAATGAAGAGGTCCCGAAACCGTTGGTGAGGGATACTTCAGGTGAGGTGAAGGTTCGGAATCGAGAATAGACACTGGTTGGTATTCTTGAGTCGGTGTACTCCCGTTGGAAGAGGAGTCCGAACGTTTAGGTATTTTGTAGTTGTTCCATTGCGATGACTTCACGTGGTTGTAAGGGTATGGAATGTTGGCTCGTGCGAACACCTTTCTATAGAGTCGATTCTGTTTCGTGAGCTGGTCAATGCGCCTCCTTGAAACCGGGGCAGAACACAAGAGTTTGCTTTTATTGAATGCAACCATAGTTAAATTGCAATTTGAAATGAATACGAGAAAAGTATTCAAGTTTTCGGAAATATTGGAAACTACAGTTTTCAAAGAAATGTTGACTTGAAAATTTAAATGAAACGGGAATGTTTCTGGAAATATTGGAACTGAAATTTTCAAGGAATAGTCACTAGAAAATTCCAGTGAAATGAAAATAGTTCTGGAAATTTTGAAAATGGAGAGTAAGGAGAGAAAGTTGTTCTCAAGAGCTCTGATTTCCAAAGAATGATCTTGAAATTTGAAAAACTGTGGTTTAAATAGGCGAGTTTTCGTTTTAATTTCGTTGTTAAAGTTTGCGGGCATCGTAGGTCAAAGTTGAAAGGTTTAAACAAAAAAGGAACTGACATGGAATTAAGTACCTCACTTTATCCAGCTTGCCTAAGCTGAGATTTGCATTTATGCCTTCTGTAATTTAAACAGGTACCTATTACACACAAATATTTCAAGAAGAATTCTGCTGACCTTGAAATTTGTAAATGGTTATTTTCCCAGATTTTACCTTCACACTTAATAACATTTAAATCATCAACTTATGACTTGTGTTAGCCCCAAACTCTACGTGTTTATAAAACCGTATGAAAATGAACATCAATTCTCCATTTTCTCCTAAAGCTTCCACAGTCATACAAAAATGCCTACTTTAATTAATTACACAAATTAAACTCATTCCATTCATTCACCACGAAAATTGAAGCAGAAGCATTGTTGTTTCAATAGTATGTTACAAGCCAAAACCAATATTGACTACAGATTGCATCAAGTTTGCTTTCAAGAAACAATTAAATGTCAAAATTGGATCAAATAAATCCTCTAATTAGTTTCCCTTGTTTGTATTGCAATTCCATCATGATAAAATCTTTCGCTAATATCCCAGATTCCCAGCTTTCTCCATACATATAATTTTCTTGTATTGATGTAAAGTGAGAGCATTCATTGTTGAAATATTCCATCAAACAAGATTTATTTTTTGGTGTTGTATATATATTATATATACATCATTTCATTGACCGTCTTTCTAGTATGTAGCAAATATCGTACCAGAATTTTAAATTATAAATGCAACGTGAATAAAAATCTTTTTCGCATCCTTCAAGGTTACCTTCCTCAGCTTCGTCATAACTTTCACTTGTTGAAAAAAATCACATCGGACAATAGATTGATCACATTTGGAAAGTGCCGAGTCCCATTGTTCTTCTATAAACTACCATAATCGTAATTCCTTCTTCATCGTCTACTTCACTTTGTTTTCTACCTAGCAGTACGTATTTCGGTTTAAAGTCTCATCGTCCACAATCCAAATACCTAAGTACTTCGTCCGAAGTACAATTTTAAAACCATGAGGTTTCTTTTCCCATCCTTAATTTTCATGTTCTGCATTTTTGCGAGCATTGGCGCAGGAGAATCTGGTGTTTTGGCTTCCAATGACGATGGCCAAGGTGGCGAGACGCCGTCTAGAATGGACCATGTGATGGTGTCCAGTGACAAGACCGAGCTTCACTCCACACCCCTTGGTGAAGCAGAAAATGTGGCAACGGATTTAGATGCCTACGATCGGGTTCAGGATGATCCTGATGCGAATATGGACAAACGCAACTGCTGCACTTGTGACGGTAACGGGGATGCGATGGCGTTCATGTTTTAACATAGAATATAATGCTAATGAATGCAACTGAAGGGTTATCTCTTATATTTTGCAGGGGGACATCATTGCTGTGGCATGGTGTGCCGAGGAAAGAAGTGATCTTGCTTCCTTCCATTAATTCTTAATCAATGGTTTCATTTTGTAATTGAAGCACATTTGAAAGGAAGTAAAACTTGAACATTATAAGTCATAATTTATGACAAAACATGCAAGGGGTGTGTGTTATTTATTTGGGGCGTTGTGAAAACTGAATTTACTTTGGCATTGCACAGTTAATGACATAAATACTAAAGCATGATGCATTTGCTGGGCATACTATCAATGAACCCGTTACCATGTTTTATTGGTTGCAAATTTTTAATGCATGAAATCATTGTCATCTCATTTATCAACTGGAAACTTACCAGTAAGCATCATCCTAATTATTAAGTCGTGCATTACGTCAGGGCATTGATTTTTTATTCATTTGCATGCTTATGTAAGCCGTGTCAAAGGGGCATTTAACTAAAAGGACTGTCGATCATAACGACGAGTAAATTATTTTAATTGTATTCAAATGTACTCTTCTTATGACCTCAAAACGACTTGACCTTATTTTGCTTTAATTTTCAAAATTTTTTAATAAAGCAAAGCAACTAAACTAATGCGTTTAGTGATGGTTTCAAGATAAACTTACGTTCATGAGAATTACCAATGCGAGCTAAACATATTTTGTATTTGAAAACTTTCGAAACTTGTTGTGTCAAGGACAATCAAAACGTTACAACAAAATAACCATGTAAACCCAATGCTCATTTATTTACACTAAAATCGAGAGGTAAAATTACAGGATATGTCACAATAAGAAGGATATGAATAACTAATTTAGTATTAGTTTGACTGCTTTGAATATCGTTTTTCATTGACGTTACTACTTGCTGTCATTATCATCATCTTCCAGATTCCATGTTGAGTTCTGTCCTTGACCTGTGAGAGTAATGAATGCAATATTATTTGAATTACAAAAGTATATATAACTATAGATCACGCAGAAGCCCGAATTTGAAGCATTTACTATGTTCTTAAGATCAGTAGCTGAAAGTGTTATTCGGTAGCATTTAAAATTCTACATGCAATTATAAACGAAATGAAGCATTTTTGCAAAAAAAAAATTGGTGCAAGCTAATAACCATTCAAAGAAATTCGATCTTTAGTACTGCTGTCATTAATCCCGCTGCTACCATCATTTGCATTTGAAACGGGATTCTGCTCTTGATCTACGTTGGAGTTAAGGTTAGTGTCTCCCATTAGAAGTATGACTTTTCGTGGAATAGACAGTAAATGTAGGGCATATAATTTATTTAACATCATATGAGAAATGATTAATTGTAAAAAAATTAACCTGTTGCAACAGCATCCTCATCTTCAATTGCTGCGTCAATGCTGCTAGTTCCGCCTGCGTCAGAAAAACTGTCATTTATCTGATCTAAAATGAAAGCATGTATGTTTAAAAATTTAAAAAAAGCTCATATTATTGGTATGCAACAGTAACATAATGTTATAAGCATTTTATTATGACTCTGGGAGAGCTAAACCTTTCAGAACGCTTTCGATTGACGATTGACTAACTTCACTACTCATGACTGGTTCAGGGGACGATACAATATTATCTTCCGAGAAAGGAGTCTCAGTTGACACATTATGCTCAGGAGTAACGATCTCGAGCGGATCTAAAGTACCATCCGGTTCTATTGGTCGGCTTAAGCCCCGGAAGAGAATAGTGTTGTCCTTCCGGAGCGTCCAGGATCTCTCACATTTCAAATCATCAGGGATATTTTCCGCGTACGGATTTTCCCCATAAATGTCTTCAAACCTGTGGCGTGGTCCACAATCCACTTCTTTTGCCTTCCGGCAGTCTCCACAAGGCAGATGAAAAAGTTTTCCAGGTGGACATGAATACATTTGTAGACCCACTTTATCAACCATAATAGTTTTAGTTGGTTTACTCCCGTTTTTGACAGTTAGCTCTGGTCGTTTATGACAAAACAAGAAATTTTGGCAATAGTATGGGTCTGCAATCAACTCTTTGTTGACCCTCTCCTCCGTACAAATGTTGGCATAAGGTCCATGTGAATCTGGCTTGTTCTTGGCAATAATCAAAGGCAACACTTTCAAACTACTATCGGGACCCCCTTTGTAGCGAGTATGCAATTTTGAGATGCTTCGTGGATCACACACATGAGGCACTTGACACCTCCACGTTTTAGTATTAAATATTGCTCCTGGTGGGCAGTCAATGTGTGTCCATGTATTATTTAAACAAAGGAAAAACTCGGAGCAGGAGAACGCGGCTGGAAGCACTTTTCCGGGGATGGTGCAATCCATTCCTGGAACCAGTTTGAGATGAGGTCCCAGTCCAGAATCGCAGGAGAAATCCGGTGGATCCATACACCCACCGAAAGTGTGATTGTAGAACTGTGGAGTGGGACATTGGGTTCGAGTGGCGTGACCACGCACGCAGCGAACATAAGTTTGGCAGGATTGTTGACTCGGATCCGCATATGCCTTGTTTCCCATCCAAATACAAAAAAAACTGCATCCTCCATGATCAATCATTTGGAGGAAAACGAGTACTGGCATTATTGCAAATAGTGGGTTAGTCATTCTATGGTCAAATGGTCAATGTCAAAGATCAAGGACCTAAGTAGGGACGTGAGCAATTTATTATTCTTTAAACCCACTAAAATATGTAACTGCTTCAGTTTGAGGAGACTAGAACTTTAATGTCAATGGATAAGCTGGCTGGATATCCATTTTAAATGTTGAATTATAAAATCACTTTCTCGGGTGAACTTTAAAATGTTTTAGAATACCAACGAAAAGAAAGAACCTTGAAGTAACCGAGTTGTACAAATACCAAATGCCAGCTTTTTACATTCAACTGATGTTAATAATATGCTTTGCAGTGATAGACTGATGACGCCAGCAGACAGGAAATGTGACAATTAAATAAGTAATGGCTTTTTAATGGCAATGTGTAATGTAGTGCTGAATACAAACCGAAATAATTTAATGATGTCAGCATTCTACATCACGGCAAATCACCATGATCATGCAACCTAATTAGTTTTCTTTCGAACACGTGACCATTTTCATTAACTACACCTTGTTGTGGGAGTTCAGAATAATATAAAGTAAGTGGAATTTATTTATTTATAATCATAGATTCATAGGTTTCATCCTATTCTAACAAAAAAAATATTTAAAAGTGTATATAATTTTAGAACCAGCATGTAGCACTTTCTCTTCCCCACCATAGCTTGCTTTCCCCATACCCTTAATATACTCTATTTCTATTTAAAATAGCGGTAAAAAATGTAAAGACGCATATCCAAAACACGGCCGCGCCGGCTCCCCACGCCATATAACCAGAGCCAAATCCTGCCCCAGCGTTCACAATATGTTCAAGTGCTTCTATGGGAATGCCTATTGGTGTCAGTATACCCATATATTCTACCCAACTACCCATGTAGGCTTGTATTGGCCACACAACTCCCGCTAACGCCATGTTTGGTACAATAGCTGCAATGGTGAGAATAGTAATTAGCATCGGACTTTGAATTATCGCCCCCATAAAGAATCCGGCCGTAATCCCACTCCACCCTACAAGTATTGCGAGTAGTTCCATGGGCCACCAACTCCCCTCAAACTCCCTTCCATACATAACACGGAGAACAATGATGGCGGAAACCGTCTGGATTAGTAGGAACCCCGTTTGGGTCACAAACTGTGCCATGAAGTATTCCGGTAGCCTAACCCCGTTAGCCACATTACGTTCAATGCTTCCATCTTTATCATATTTCATTAAGATGACGGCGGTGGCGACCATTGGAAGGTAGAAGAGAATTCTGTAAACAAAGCAATAAATGTTGCAAACAAATGATTTGATCTTAAGTGGCGAATTGCTTAGAAACAACGGCTTACAGTATAGTGTTCCCACGGCCGCGCATTCCCCATAGGTGGTTATATCATTCCCAACTGCAACAAAACGGTTCTATAAAAAAGAAAATGTTAGCTATTCCATCAGACATACGGAAAGGTTTCCATTTTCAAAACTGAGTACCGAGTACGGAACCAAGTACGGCTTGTAATCGACATCACATGCAATCATGTGCTCCTGCATAAATCTGTCTATTGCCTTGTTAACTGCTCTGTCCAGATTGCTTGAGAAAGCAAAGTCTGCAAGCCCCAAAAAAATTGTCAAGGTCAAAAGCCTATACAATAATTATTCGGCAGAGATTTAGTTAGCTAACCCATTCCATCAACGCCGAAAGTTATTTCTTGTTTTTTGGTATTCTCTGGACTTAACGATCCATCAGTCAACATCCACAACTGAATGGTCTTACTGAACTCTGCATCAAATATGAGATATCCGTTCATGTCTCCTCCGTAAGCAGCAGCCATCAACTTCTCCTTACTGTCGTATTGTATCTATTTGTGGTGAGCAGACAACCAGATTTAATTAGATATATTATGATGAGACATTATGATAATATAAGGTGGTAACATAAATGAATTTTATCACATACCAATTCTATCGTGTCATTTGGAAGATATTGCAAAAAATTGCAGCTTAACAATTCCAAAGAACACTCTGCCAGATTCCGATAAGCACAATTGGTCAAGTTTTTTGCTAAAAGTTCCCCATTCAAAACTCCAACCGTGATTGGAATAGGAGACCGTCCGTAGAAAAGATACATGCTTGCCACCTCCATTATAGGCACGAGCAGCGTAAAGCTGAGTAACCTGAAAACAATTGGGATGCCTTCAAATATTTGTTGATGCCACTTATTATCAATTTAAACACTACTTACAGCCTTGATCGAAAAAGTCGGGTCATGTTTAAAATGGCCATTGCCTTAATCCTTCTTAAAGAAACTGGGATGCCCAGTTTTGACTTTGCCTTTTGTAAGTGTTGGATCTCTTCCGGTGATGCCACTGAAGTTATTCCCTCTGGAATCGGATCCGCTACTGGAATTGCCGTATCATCATCTCCACCATTCAATTCATTTTCGTTCTGAACTTGGACCGTTTCCAAACCATCTGTTCCAGCATGTTGACCTTGATTTGAAATGTCGTCTTGATCCGATTCGAATCCTTGGTTGGTTTCCCCTCTGCCTTCTGTACGCTTCGGCTTGCTCAGTTTTTTAAGGTATCTCCCAACCCCTTCATAGATTGTATTGTAGCCCAGGGCTCTCTTTAAGGAGTCATAAGTACCTTCCATAACGTTTTGACCGTTGTGAATGATAGTCATCTGAAACGCCAAATTGCCAGTTTATAAAGCTTCATTTACCTCAATTACAAATTGAGCATAGTAGTCTTTCATTCAGTTGTTAAATTCATACCTTATGAGCATACATACCCTCCAAAAGGTTCGAAGAGACCATTAAAACGGTGATACCTTCTTGTGTAGCACGATTATTGAAGTATTCCCATATGCTGCACAAAATGATTGTAAAGAAATGACATTTCAAATCAAAATCAAGCTTTGTATAGGTTGGTGTATAAAACGTACCGTGCATCCAGAACCTGGTCGTATCCAGCGAACTATTTTAAAATACGAATAAAAAACTAATGTTAGGTTTCCTCTCAGTTAAAGCATGAAATTATTACTTTTGAAAGAGGAAAAATCGGGCAGCTTTACCGGCTCATCGAGCAGAAGTAGCGATGGGTTATGGATCATAGTAGCCATGAGAGAAATTCTCCGTTGCTGTCCATGACTATAAAACCAAATTAAATGTTAAAATATTTTCATACATCTTGCTGCTCTAATCGTAAGAGCTTAGCTGTCGTTTGACAGTATAAAACATGAAGGTCACCTAAAAAACGTAATGTTCTTGTACAAGTACTTCACCCGGAAAACTGCAGAAAGTTCCCTAATCCGTTTTTTAATAGTGCTTTTTGGCACGCCAAAAAGGCCACCAAAGTACTCAAGGAATTCCAGGGCCGAACATTCTTTATACAATGCGACATCCTGTAAAACAATTAATTACGAATGGATTAATGATGACACAATTGTTGTAACTTGTTACACTGGAAAAATGCTTGTGAAGGAAACATACCTGGGGCATGGCTCCGACAACCTTAGAGTACACCGCGTCGACGTATTGACTAGGCTCACTTCCCACAATTGATACGGTTCCAGAAGTTAGCCGACATTGTCCAGAAAGTGCTTTCAACAGGGTGGTCTTTCCGGCTCCAGCATACCCGATGAGGATGTGGCTGAAATTACACAGTAGCATTCACATTAATTTTCAGTTTGGAGCTTGATTTTATGCAATCAATATTTATTACCTCGAGCCTCTTGGAGTTGCTATGTTCAATCCACGTAGCACTTCCTTTTCTGAAGATTCGTATTTAAAATGGGCATCTCGAACAACAACAGCATATCCGCTCCCACTTGGAGGAGAATCATTGGAGCATCCTGGATTTGGCTCGATGATGACAGGTTGGTCAGACTGCAGGGCAGGGACAGGTGCAGGTGGGCCTGGCGAAATTTCCTTCAACTCAAAACTTTCTACGCAAACAGTGCCCATATTCCGTTATCCTCCTGTCGTCCACTTGTGACGTGGAAGAAAAATCTTTTCCCAAGCTCTGATAAGGAGTCAAATGAGTTACAAGTTTGCATATGTAGCCAAAGATCAGTATAAATCGAATGATACTTTAATTGAGAGTATTCATTGGTTTCTCATTTCCACACGAGTTAATAGGTCACCTTGGGATATTCTCATTAATTTCATGTTGTAAAAAACAATAGGTAAAGTAGCACGATGATGTCATTTCAATGGAATCTGTGATTTCTAATGAAGAATTGTTCTATGAAAGTCCATATTAAAAACCCATAAAAATAGAGATCTATGTGCTGTCTCAATATTATGTATGTATATTATATATAAACCTTCATATAGTATTCGAGGACATTAATGCGTAAATATGTGTTTACGTAAGTTTATGATGCAACTTAGTATTGCAGAACAGCAACATTATGACACAAAATTTTATGCATGAAGTTTGATTGAATTTTAGGTGATATGTAATTATGCCGATTTCAAATTGCCTAGCCTAACTGCGGGTGCACTTGTTTCAAAACAATTTCCTTCTGAATCAATGAAATGCATTTTAAATGTTATGTAAAACTATAACATAATGATAATTGAAATCTTTGATAATTTTGGGTGTGTATATTTTTAGCATAGCGTACTTTTTATTTAAAACTTCATAATTAACTTCTCATAACAATTCGTAACTTAGCATGACTAATCGAAAGCGACAAACGGCATACCAACTATAACAGTACCCAATTATAATATTTGATCTTAATCATCATACGCGATTCCTAGGCTAAATCTATCCAACCAACTCAGTCCATTCTGCGTCCTTTCACTACTGAAAATTATTAATCAAATCAGGAACCTTATGATTACGGCGACATTTATAGGTAGAAGAGATTGCAAATTTTCAGATAATCAATACGACAACTACAATACCTAATTCATAAGAGTTCTTGAGATTTCCAGGCCACTTGTGGTCTTTACTTACTTGACCCTTGAAGAAATTCTGTTGGAAGTTGTTCGTTAGGAAGTAGTTTGGAAGCCACATCCAAGAGGTACTGGTAATCTTGTTGGAGCTTCATGTATTTTGTACCTAGCTCCATCATCTTATATTGATGAATTTGCATCTTTAGACTCTCAATCTCATCCAATGTTTCTTTGATTAGAGTCACTCGTCCTTCATCTATCTGGCGTTTCTTCTCTCGACATTTACGGGATGCCATTGCACTGATTGCACGCTTCTCATAGTATTCTTGATCCTTACGCTCCTCCGGAACTGGCTATATACACAAAAGGAAGTAAAAACAAATTGTTGAACTGACCTTCCATTTTCAATGAAACTTACAAAATTAGATACTATTAGAGGGGTATGCTTACGTTTCGGGTAACTTTCTTCAGGCGTGGTCTCAGTTTGAGAAGCTCTTCCTTATCCAGCAACTTATCTGCATCTCCTTTCTTTGTAGCCTTTGATGTTTTTGGTTTGACCATGATAGATGACTTCTTTCCACGGACCTTCTTAGTTGCTGGTGCTGGGGTACTGCGATTAGCAGGAACCGACTGTATCTCTTCAGTCTTCTGAGTTGGGTTCAACATTGGTGCTTCAAATTGGAAATTCAACTCTTGATAGAATCCATTATTGGTGGTTCTAATGACACCCATGTCTTGAGTCCCTTGATACATTGGCTCCATGCAATTTTCATTGCTGAATGTCACTGGAAATGGTAAGTTGAGCGTCTCAACAGTTCCTTTGTTAATTCCTTGGAAATTCCAGTTTGTGTCCGATGGAGCCTCCAGCCCAACATATACCTTCTTCTCTTCAACAACAGACTCTGATGTTGGTACCAACACGCTGTCATTGTTGAACGTCACTGGAAATGGCAAGATGAACTCTTCAACAGTTCTGGTGCTAGTAGCAATATAGTTGCCGGTGGTATCCGATTGAGTCATGCGCTCCTCAAAGTGTTGGAACACCTGGGGCACCTCCATGGGCACCAACAAGTCATCAAAAGGCAATGGTGGTGCAGGACATAGTAAATCAGACTGTAGGAAGAAAACATGGTAGAATGAGAATTAAAACGCTAGTATTATTATCAACAAAAATACTTTCTTATTAGGTATATTATAATAAATTAGGTCAACGTTTACCGATTCTTCGACTTCAGGAAATATTTGAGGTTCGTGATAAGTCATCAAATCTTCCATTTCCATTCGATCCATGTTATATAAGGAATAGTTTTCGTTGAAAATCTCGTTAAATTCCATTTTTAGTAAAAACGCCCTTTTGCACGTAAACTAGCTTCTTGTCTCACTTTCTTTTACAAAAATTGTAAAGCTGCCGACAGTAGAGTCGAAATATAATATTAAAATTAAATTTAACAAGTGTCAACCCGCAATGGGAAAAATTGTCTGACCACAATCACAGCAACTCAACGAGAAATGCAAAACGATTGAAATGAACGCATGGATGCATACAACGTACAGTTAGCTTGCAACAACAATTCACTCCAGCCTCTTTGCATTCGGTGTGCTTTGCATGGTACTTCTCAAATTACAAATGCAAATTCCATTGAAATTCGTGGAAAGGAACAAAGGAAACCGGTCGCAATTCAGTTTTGAATACGTTATGACATGTCATATTTCGTTTTTCATGGAAACAAAAATGGAATCGCACAAACATTACAGAATAGAAAAAGAACGTATATCCTTCCCAAGCAACTGGTGTTATTATACCGTAGCTATCTGATATCTTATAGTGGTTGGTTATATTTCGCAATAAATTATGTATGCAATGCAACCATTTCCTATGCTATGTATATCTTTACATACGTATACCTAATAGATGTTGTAAATGCTTTACTTTTGGAGACCACTGTCGTCTTGCGACGGTTTTGTCTTAATTATGGGTCTTAATTAGTTCAACGTGTTAATTGGCGCTTTTATTGATGCTTCGTACTTACTATTTGTACTCCTTGCGAACAGATATACTCAGCAGCATTTTGCTGTAATATGAAAATGGTAAGATGAAACGGTATTTTTTTATAAAGATAGTGGCAATTCGTCATTCATTAGCAGTTCATTTATTACGTCAAAAGTTTTTGTGTGAGGTTAAAAAATTCATACAGGTGGCATAGGTGTAAATTCATAATGCTTTCGATTAGATAAGCACGTAAGATACTAACGTAGATATACAAATAATATAATTCATTTCTTTCAAAGTTTGCCTAAAACTAAAATCCAACTTAAACTAAAAATTTAAAAATCTACGTCTACACTTCAGTCTCAATAATTCATTGTCTTTTTGGTGTAAATCCTAACTAACTCCTTCATCTTGCATAATGCATCTTGGTTTGCAAATCCCGTCCCTCTTCAGCATTTTTCCAGCAGTCTTCTAGCGATTTCTGGTTCATTTTTCTGTAGTTGGATGAATTCCTCGGAATTTTGCAGCTCCAGAAATTTCCTAAGAAGTGTAGTTAAACAACATTCATACTGTTAATAAAATGTCACATGGCAGCAATTAATGTTAAACAACGCGATAGCCTTCTTACAGTTGGATGATAACGAGCACAACATCCTTCAATTTGTCATACAGTTCCCCACCAATCTTCAGCGAGCGGATATAAATGTTCACGGCCACGTCAATGGTGTACCAGCAATACGGCTTCCCGATGAAAATATCCAGCATCAAATTCTCAAGTTTAGGGATGAAAAACCGATGGCCAATTTCCAGGAGATCTAACGCAATCCGACAGTTCTCCATGGAATCCTTCAAGTCCGAGTAGTAGCAAAACTTGAGAAAGGCATTCACAGATTCTGGAGAAAACTCAAAGTTGCAGACGTTGTCCCTCGTTTCTTTGCAGTTGGTTTGTAGCATGGCCGCAAAAATTGGAGAATAGGCTGGGGACAATTAAAAATTGAGCATGCATCAAAATCCAGTTAGAAATTTATAAATTAGTATAAAATAGACTTCGGATGTCTGACATCCCTTCCAACTACGTACTTGCTAGCACCGACTTGTGACAATCAATTCGCACTCCATTTCCAGCAATGAGAGTAAAATCCGTGAGAATCCTTTGTTCCAACATCTCCCTCATTGATAGGCGACTGTCAAAGGTAGACCGGAACACAACCTGATCCGCTGGCATCAACTCCAGTACAAGCATGCCTGTAACCTTCTGATAGTAGCCAAAATTTCGGTCTAAGGGAACATTCTTTACCTCCTTGAAAATGCATTGGCCTCCTGCTGTGATAAACGTTTCCGCTGGAATACAAATCAATTAGAAATTTGGCATAAAATACATGAGCTCAATTTAAAATTTAGGGAATCAAACATTTACCAAGAACAAAATAAGGAATAATAACGAACCAGTGCCAGCTCCAGAATTATTGTATAAGTTCCCTATTCCAGCGGTTAGCTTAATCTTAATTGGCTTGTTGCACTCGACAAACAAATCCTGGAGATATTGTCCTTTCACAGAAATCTCGACAGTGTTGGATGGGCTGGCTACCAACGGAAATATGAATTGGACGGAGACACTAGAAGTAAAGCAAATATTGACAACTGTAAATAATTCTTTTAGTTTCAACTTGACATGTTTATACGTATTTAGTAACAAAATAACTTACAAAGGGGGATGATCGTTCCTTCGAAGCTGAACTACTGCCTCAACAAACCGCTTCCGCTTCAGTTCTTTTTGAGCCAAGAACAACTCGTGCAAAGGGCTGCTCGGTGATGGTGGCCTGTCCGCATTGTCATATATGTTCAACCTCGTTTTACCAGTGATCTCCGTCTTTCCATTGACCCGGTTCCGGGTCTTCTTCAGGTAGAATTCGAATCCACTGTAGGCAACCAAAGTGATGGACATCTTGGCGTTGGTAAGATATTTAGTTGTTGAAATTGTGGAGTAACTTGAGATTTTTAAGAAATTTGGAAATGTAAGGCAAAAACTTAAATAGCTCAGAAATTTTGAGTTCAAACTTTCTAAGAAATTTATAATTTCTACTGAGAACGAGGACCAGAAGAGTTCTCAGTCCTACTGAAGCGGAAGACAGAATGAGGGGTTGCGTGCCAATCAACAGCTATTTATAAAGGAATAATGACCTTGAACTGTAACGTTAAGGGTCGCACAATTTGACGAAAATGAAAGAAAGGTTGAGTAGCATCTAAATTATATTGATTGCAGACAATTCAAACGAAATTGAAATTATCACACCAGTTACATCATCTGACCTGCCCCAAATTTGCATGGAATAACGTTGCTTTGAAGTGGTCAAGAAAGTAGCATAGATATGTATCCTTGTAGCATTGTGACCTTGTAGAAAGTCTTCAACTTAACCAGAACCTTATCGTATGTGACCTTTACTTAATACTAAGCTTATCACGAAATTAATTTTGAATCTACATACTCCTGTCTTGACCTTTCACCTCTCCGATTGTTCCTTTGAAAATTACTGAGTCTTGAAACTCGAAAACTTCATTGTTCGCAAATAACTATTATTTTGGTTGCATCGCTATGGCCAAATATCATCTAGTTGTTTGTGGGGTAATGTAAGAACTGTGCTATAAAAGAAGGCTGTACCGAAATAATAATGTAAATTCATATCTTCCTATTTAAATTATAATTATGTATAACTTGTCCAAATGTCGTAGCGTTCTGAAACTCTAGATTCGTCTTCGTAATTTATACGTTGGCTGAGATGTCCATAGTATGACGGAATTGTATGGTTGGATTTTGAAACATAGCAGTTCCGTGTCATTCACATTATTTGGTGGCTGGACAATGAAATTCACACTTTATGGAATGAAGTCCATCCAGCATTATTCATCTAAGTTAGAATATAGTTGTGAGACGTCTCAATTCTCGTGTGTTATGGATTGGCATTCATTTGACTCTCTTCAATTCAATCTCAGGTTTGCAAGAGTTAAGAATTCAAGAATTATTTTTCACTTTGAGGTTGGGTGTTGAAAAATATTTTATTTTAATTTACAATTTTCTTCATTTTTAGATTTTCATTTAAACAACTATATTTTCAGTGACGAAAGCAACTGCTTAGGTGTCCACTGGGATTTTTTGTAAGTTGGAAAAATGGAAACTGCAAATATTTTATTGGACAAAGACTTGTTCCTGTATAACAAGGACCTAATGCAACTGGAGGAATTGATGCCGGAAGATGAACCTCAAAGCTTACCACGGGAAGAGTTATCGGTGAGTTCTGTTAAAGTGACGTAAAGTGCATAGAACTTTTAATTGTATTAATTTTTGATTTATTAATTCCTCCAAAACAGTTTGACTTATTGCCCCCACTGGCACTGGCTTTTGACAAGTCGATGGCGCAAAGGACACCACAGACACCGGTGCTTTATGAATCATCTGTTGGGGTAGGGCTGGAGACTCCATTCGAAACATACTGGGATCTCAAAACAAATGACAAAGAGGTTGTGGACGGGTTCCACTTACCATTTCCAACGGGATTAATTAATGACGATGGGACGGAGACCGTATTACACAAAACCTTGGAGGATCAAGAGCCTCAAGATGCCAACCTAACTGAAAACACCAATGATGGGTTGCAGCAACAGATCAATATGCCAGTCGAAGCACCAGTGTTGAAGCCATTAATAGAGCTCAATGCTGAACTACCAGAAACTGGAACTAGCGAGACACAACTGGATGGCACAAATGGCTGTGCACCCACAACAGAGCAGATCCAGGAAACGGAAACAGCTATGATGATTAAGCCAACTTTTTCAAATGATAAGCACAAAGGAGATACAGATGAGTTACTGAGCAGGGAAGAGCTACTCAAATTGAGACCACGCGTCACAAAAGGGACCAGAAAAGTACGCCAATAATATCATTAAACTTATCATTAGCATTATGAAAAATTTTCAATTGAAAGAGTCAGTTATTGACCCGATTTTGTATTGCCGTCCTTATTTACAGGCAGTTCCAGATGAACTTAAGGATAAAAAATACTACGAGAAGCGGTCGAAGGGCGCAGTGGCATCTCGAGCGTGGCGAGAGAAGAAGCGTAGGATAGACGAGGACCGAGTCGCCCTACTCAAGGAAACATCGGAGGAGCTTGATCGCCTCAAATTGGAAGCTATTCGATACCAAACGTTAGAAAAAGAATACTTGCAGCTCCAAGATTGTCATAAAATTTTACAGTGTCTGGTTTTCAATTATGTTGCGAACGCAAGTACTACAGAAAGTGGGCTTTAGGATCAAATCACAAAGGAATTTATTGATCGTTGAATGAAAAAGTAGTAATGCTACGTTGTACGAAAATAGCCAGTATTGTATTCAAGCTATGATAAGATTTGGTAGTACACTCGAGTGTATTATGATG
Organism: Orchesella cincta; assembly: GCA_001718145.1. Taxonomy (NCBI): domain Eukaryota; kingdom Metazoa; phylum Arthropoda; class Collembola; order Entomobryomorpha; family Orchesellidae; genus Orchesella; species Orchesella cincta. Next base: position 134,394 of record LJIJ01000258.1, on the reverse strand, counting down.
ATTGTTAAATGAATTCGTCGAAACTCCACCTCACTAGCTTTGTGTTGCAAATGATGATGATTCGTTTATATGAAATGTGTATAGCTCAATAAGTACTTATGTTCATGGAATAAATTTTGATTTAAAGATACATTTCAATTTCCATATTGATATTTGATTCGTTCACCATTCCGCTTTCATGTACATTATAGGATGGATACGGGATATTATATGGAGTAGTTTAATTGTTACGCATTGAAAATGATTCCGAGCTTGTCATACTTTCAAATACTTGTTGTGCCCTGATGCGCAAAAGTTATGGTATGATCATGTAATAATTACATTGTAATTGGAAATAATTGCAGTAGACATAAACACAAGACTAAAGAAGTTTGTTTAGAAAAGCAAACTGAATAATTTTATTTCCATCTCAAATGTTTAAAACAGATTAGTTTTCACTTGAACTTGAAATTTTTAGGTTAATGTAATTATTGCACTATTGTCAGAATCATTGGGTGGACCACATGAGCTTCCATAATATGCCAAGGAGGATCATCACTGCCAAAGTAATGGTCATTGGGGATAATCCCGTTCCATCGTTGTATGCGTTTCCTTCGGGACTAGAACTCATGAATGTTGAATAGGCTTGACCGGTTGTTTTTATATTATGTTCAAAGCGATTGCAATTGTTGGTGCCATTACAGAAACAAGTTTCCATGTGTGCATCCAATCCAGAAGTATAGTTTGACTCACACCAAATTTGTGCATCACCGATGGCGTTTCCACAATCTTTGATGAACATTTTATGCGTACTGGTGGTAACCCGTGCGATTATGCAATAAGAATTGGAGCCGATACATTCGATGGAAGTTCCATGCTTTCCCGTTTCACAGTCGCTGACCCATCCTAAGTCCCCAACAACACTGCACTGCCAACATTGCAGCGCTGTTTCCAACAAAAGAAATGGTTATTTAAAATAGTTAATTGTGTTATAAATGTGACAGAGAACATTGCATTGTATGTATTGTAGTAGAATGATTGCTAATAAATAAATAAATAAAATACCGTTTGTAGGACAAGGTGCCAAAAGAATAGACACCGTTAACGTCAGCGTCAGTAGACACATAATTTTATGCATGGTTGAATGTTGTGTGTGTGGCTGAATTTAAAAATGTCAAAGGAACACCAACTTTTTTTGGGAAAGTAGTTGACTCCAAACTGTCAAAACTTGAATATGTAACAACGTCACAGTTCCAAAAATTCTAGTTTTGGCAACTGGCTGTCAAAATGGGTTAGTATGAGCGGATCTGAAAATAAGCCGAAGGGCGTAAGTAGTCGCAAGAACAATTTTAGAAATATTTTAGCATTTAACAATAAAAAAAATTTCAACATTTTTTATTGTGTCAATTGTCTTAATATATATTGAAGATTTTATTCAGCTTTCTAAGAACCCTAGCTATGTATTTTCTTATGGAAGGGATTTCTATCCTGCAATAGTAGGGTAATAATTATGTTGTTTTAGATATGGCATCATTCACAAGCATTAATTAGAATTAGCTTGTACATGTTCTAATTGAAAATACTGCAAACACTGGCGATAAAAATATATAATAACAAAAACATTCGGATTATGGCATATGTATACTTTAAAATTGCATTTTAAAAGTTACTTCCATAAGTCGGTTGCCGATATGTCATGAATTTTGCCTTACATATTAATATGATGCTGCAAAATGCATGGTCTTCTGCATATGCAGCATTCACAGCGAATTATTAGACTTGAGAGTGCAGCTTACTCTACTCTGCAGTATATACTTACTTTAAAATAGCCAAGTGTATGCATGTAATGCATGAATTTGACTCAATGTAGAAAGATTTGTAGGCTCCAGTACTACGTCCAAACGTATTCATTCTGGCATCGAATTCATCCTAAACTAGGTCAGAGTCAAATGTCAAATCGAAGACCAAATGGCTCTTTTCCATTTCAATACCTCTCCTAAAATTCAGAAGCCTTAGTTGAGTTTCTCTTGCTGCACAGTGGCTGCCATGATTTGCTTTGTTGTTTACTACGAGAAGACGAGTACAATGATGTTATTCTAGTTGTTATACATTATACTACGCTCATGCTCAACTTCGAGAACTAGAAGCCCATAAAAGCATATAAACATGTAACTTTCATCATCAAAGTTTCTCTGCAAGACAATTTTGACGGTCCAGCTCTACAGCACTGATACATTACGTCTTACACTTTGGAACAATGTCGTCATGTATGACTTACATGCATTTGTTGATAAGACATGACCCTTCATGTAATTAAAAAGGGGAAAAATTACATTTTTATAAGTAATTTGACTTATAAACAATAATGCATACATAAGATGCTGTATAGGAGGCTGCGTTTGCAAAAAAATACGTTTTTATGTATTGATTTTTCACCGACTTCTAGTTGTATATTATGGACATTGTGTAGCTACTATAGTTTTCTTTCTTGGACATTAATTCCAATTCCATACTGAAAATGGCGTTAGTTAACGAAGTCTCTTGTTACCACGTTCCTCGTGCTTTCGAAATGTGGGTGATTGAGGGATGGTAACTTAAGTGTGAACTTATTAGCTAATTTATCACCCTGCCCCCGACGTAGGCATTGATAAAGTCAAACCAATGTTGAGGTGGCTCATGTCTGTGTTCTTTATGAGTTATTGTTTTAGAGCTATGTAAGCATACCTCAACAAGCATTCTTTTGATTCGGTCTTATGTTAGTTATGTTATTTTGACAAGGTACAAAACATTCATTTGATTCACCTAACCACAAACCTACTCTAACTTACAAGTGCAGCGCAATATGCAACAAGTTGAGTACGGAAACTGAGCCGTGTCTTCCTAATGAGTAAGCATTTCCTTGAATCTATACGACGTACTTTACAGTAACACATCTTGATTGGAGAACCGAAAAAACCACGCCAAGCTGGCACAGTGCACCTTGTCTTTCTCAATCGTAGTCACAAATCAAATATTTCTTCCAGCGTTCTTGTATGAGAAGTCAAGCTTCAACAGAAGTAGTTTTTTAAACATCAATTCTTAAACTTGGTGTTATAATCAGCTTAACTATTGCTTCCAAGCGCAGTCATTACCAATTTAGTAAATTATAATCGATAAATCAAACCAGAACGGTTTTCCAAGCTGTGCAAAATCAGCAAACACTACTCACACTGAAGCTACTCGACTTGTCTCAACACCACAGTTTAACCCGGTGAAAAGTCTATCAAAAATGAATCAGATAACAGCAAATTTAAACGCCTGTGTTGGTCAGACGAACCAAGAGATCGAGAGGATTAAAAAACAATATGAGTCCGCAGCCGAAGAGTTGAAAACGAAACTAAAAAGAGAAGAACACAAAAACTTTGCTTTGACAAACAAAGTCACATCCCAGGAACGCGAAATTGAATCTTGGAAGGATTTTGTGCAAGCTGAAAGACTCGTTTCTGGTAATCTACAAAACGAAATTAAAGGTTTGAACATGTTTAACTACCATCTCCATACAAACCTGGAAGGTTTGAGAGGCGAGTATGCGAAATCGCTCGAAAAATCAGGCAACAAAATGTGCTGGATGGAAGCCCAGATTAGTAAATTAAAAAATGATCTTCAAATCGCTCTAAAAGGAAAGGAGGAGTTTGCTGTAAAAGTAACAGAGTTAACTTCCACATGTGAGCAACAAACAACTGAAATCTCTGAGTTGAAGAAACAAAGTGATGATTTAGCCCTTAAACTTCAAGAAGAAGAGAACAGAAGCGCAGATGAAATTGCAGTGTTGATGCACAATAATCAAGTTTACAAGAAGCGGTTCAAGAGTATGAAAGATGATCTCACGCGGGTTTCTAACTTCACTTATAACAAGATTCTAATTATGAATGAAATCACTTCACTGGATGAAGAAGGTCCGCAAACCTCCCCAAAGCGAAAGATGATTGGAGAGGAACATGATGGCTCAAACAATAAATCCAAGGCTCAAAAGATTGATGAAACTGGGAATGAAAATAGGCATGACTTGATGCAGCCAGGTTGTAGTAAGCCAGTTGAACCAGCAGAAACAGCACGAAGTGCTTCTACTGAAGACCTTCCAATTTTAACTCAATGAAGGAAGAGGTCAGAACATAATTCGGATGACGATGCGGTTAAACCAGGTGCGGATTGCATTTTTAAAGCAGTTTCGATAACATAGGTATCTCACTCATCGTCAGTATCCCTCCATCTAACTAATCCTGAATGTTGTTTTGATTGCATATATTTCAGATTCAAATGCTAATTTCGGGTGGTTTGATTATCCAAAGTAATGTACTTGCGAAGTGGATGACTCTATCAACACTCCCATCTAAACAGCAAAATAATGTAAGTATAAGGAGTTTATGGGGAAATGTCCTGGAAGAAGACAGCAATGTGTACTACTACATACTATAGGTCGCATTCCTTCATCTTCATATTTATCATGCATCTAAGTAGTGTAAAGTGGAGTAGAAGCACGGTGTAGGCGTAGCTTTACCAGCGGTTTCAATACGCAATGCTTGTAAGATTAGCAAATATGTAGATATAGTATCATATTATCATATTTAATTTTTGTTTCTTTCGTTAGATAAGAAGTAAACCTGTACTTTATATGTGAGATTGAACTTAAATCACAGAAAATGTAAAAATAACAATGAAATGAAGCTATGCTAGATGATGCTGCTTTCTTGTGCATGCGTTGAAGTTTAATTACAAAAAAGCACTAGAATTACTTACAAAAATAAGAAACTATTCATATAGATAAAATTCATGAGCAAGTGTTGTCATCTAAATCAACGAGTTTCAAAATAAGTCGATTTATGCGTTAGGTAAGATGTGCAAATAATTTTTTCATGCTAGTTAAGTTACAACATAACACAAGTAGGTTAAGGCTGTACAATTTTCCAAAATGAATTACGATAAGTAAATTACTGTTTTCCAGTTTGCGAATTTTGGCTTACAATTAAGATACATGGCTGTTAATTTAAAAGTATTTGAAAAGTTTTAACTCTTTTTGTGTAGGTACTACAGAATGCTTTCTTTAAGACTAAAACCAAAAAAAATCTTATTACTTAACAGTAGGATACCTGTAACGTGAAAGTTATGGTAAATATAACATTGCAATGGGAATGGGATTATTGTACGGAAATATTGTTATTACTTTTGAAATAAACTAACTTATACCACTAAACCAGCTTCCACAGTGTATGACCTGAACAATTATTATGCTCACGGCAAATATCGTTATTAATGATTTTTATTAGCAAAGTACGCTGCCCTGCATGCATTTGTGTTTCATAGATAAAGGGCTAGAATGGCTATTAATCGGCATAAAAGGTATGAAATCACGTTACACAAATACAAACATTAAAACGTTACATAATATTAATGAATGATTTTAATGAGCTATCGAATCGGGGGGAAGTGAGAACCTATAGCTAATTGTGCTATTTAAATCCCGTGCTCATAAAACTTTGACACACGATTAAGGGTAAGCTTATGGATAGGAATTACTGATAAATCGGCAACTTGTTGAGTTATACGGACACTTTTACGAAAGAAATGCTCGTGCTAACTTTTAAGACGTCGCTCGTTTTGACCAAAATTAAGCATTTATGGATAACTTGACGCACTGAAACGACCAGTAATATTAGTACCCCAGTAAATCCCCAATCGACTCTTTACTCGGCTCTACAAATGTTATATAAGAATGTCTAATGATATCATAATATGGAACATGCACATTCATTACTTAACTGCAACGGTCCAAGTGCATTAAGAATATATAAAGTGTTGATTCTAATCTTATAATCGCATTTTGTATCGTAGCCGTATGCACAGAGACACAGAAACATCAAAATCATCAATTACAATTGGGGTTAGTGCAGCTTGATTTGATGAATATGTTGACAACAACGGCTGGACCTGTTCCAATCCTTGCTCTTTGTTTATTAAGCTAGTGCCAACTTCGTCATTAAAAGAGTACGACTATTTTAAGCTGAAATCTAATTCTCGCATTGCATATTAAATCATAATATTATGTATCAATAAAGGTCAACCAAACGGTGTTGCTTCTCAATAATTCCTTCAGAGCACCACCATTTTTATATAGAGGTTTTCTGAGTCAGTATATATAAAGTTGGTATATGTTATGAACACCGTTTTAATGCTTCCATTAAGGATTTTATGCCAACAAGTGCGGAATTCCAAGAAGAGAATGGGATGACGAATAGGTGGAGGCTGAAAGCACATGCTATTCTCTGTGCATCCTTTCAAGTATGTCTGGCATTGTATTAAGGTACAACTTTTTCCAGACGAGGATGATGTGTCAACCTAAAAGTAATATTGTTCTTCAGCTATAATACAACCGCTTTAACAGCACCTGCAATGAACCAAACATGCTCCTCACTTGACTAAAAATATAAAAATTCTTATGTATATATGTATGTATGTTCTTATGTATTAATTATTGCGCATATATATTCATAAATGATACATTTAGCTAGTACTCATCATTGTTCTCGTTGGTACATGGTTTCAAGGCTAAGAAATGAAGAATAAACGATATACCAATAAAAATGCAATGTTGGGTTTCTGATTTATTAAATTGTGATTTTATTTCCACACTGTTACATGTACGAAAAAATTGTTCAACACTTTATTAAAACAAATTGGCTGAAAAGGAAGCAATACACAAGCGCTGTCCATGCTGCTAAGCTAATAGTTGAAATTTTTTCTCTCCATTGCTTCTTGTAATACACGTATTGCATTTACTCTTTTTCTAAAATTCAGGGGACTGAACCAACTTTCTTTAATATAAAACCATATCTAGCAATGTGGTACGCATTTAAAATAAAGTTATTCCGTGGCTGCTTAATCCTTTTTCCACTTTATGTACTAGTAATGCATAAAGTTGCGAAGTTTGGCCATGAAATAAAAGCAACATACTTTAAAATGGAGAGTAACATGTTGTTCGATTATATTGTGGGTATGTGCTTGATTAAACCCGTCTTTTATTACTTTGAGGCATACCAACAATATAGCTCAGGAAATTACTTAACAGTTGAGTTTTATGAACGGATTTTTAGTTGGGGCCGGAAGCTCAGGATGTGTTCTGGCGAATCGACTTTCCAAAAACAGTAAAGTTCTTCTTTTGGAAGCTGGCGATGACCCCCTAGCAATCCAAAGTATTCCTGCAGGCGCCCTTTTCATGATAAACATGCCGGAATGGGACTGGTCTTACCAAACTGTACCACAATCCACAGCTGGGTTTGGAATGCAAGACCGGGTGGGTAAACTATAACCCAGTATCAGTTTAGCAAAAGTAAATACTTGTAACAGCTTTTGGAATGGGGGTTTTCATAGAAAATCAATTGGCCCCGAGGTAAATCAGTCGGTGGCAGCAGTAATCTCAACTATATGTTCTATTTGAGGGGAAACCGTCTGGACTATGACCTTTGGGGAAACATCACAAAGGATGACACATGGACATTTGAAAATGTTCTGCCATCCTTCAAAAAGTCCATCGTGTACAATGGCAGGTTTGTTGAGAACAGTAAGGAAATAAATACAACTTACCTAGTTTATGGAAGTGCACCACGACGAAGTTAGTAATTTTTTTATTCAAATGCTGGGATTTTTGTAATGATTTTAGGAGAACACTACGGTGAGTCTACTTATGGAAATATGTATGTGGAATCAAGGCCATATGCCCCATTAAGAGATGAATTCATTGATGGTGGCAAGGAATTGGGATATGATGAAATTGACGCTAACGCAGATCAAAGGACGGGTATGTGTGCTGCAGAACATTCTAATCGTATTTCTTGGAAATAAAGCATCACGTTAAATTTCGTTTTGCTCCGTTTTTTAAGGATTTGGTGATATTGAAGCCAACATTCGGAATGGAGCTAGATGGGGATCGTATTCAGCGTTCATTCAACCCATATTAGATAGGACAAATTTGAAAATCGCAAAATTTTCTCACGTAACAAAAGTAAGGACTCGAAAACTATATAAATTATTTAACACAAGATTCCAAATTAAAGTCTATTTGTTAAATTGTGTAGATAAAAATTGATAAAAATGGAAGAGCAGTAGGAGTACATTATATTCAACACGGTGTAGCAAAATTTGCAAGTGCCAAAAGAGAAATAATCCTAAGTGCTGGCGCAGTTGACTCTCCCAAACTTTTAATGCTCTCTGGTATTGGCCCCAAGGACCATTTGGAATCACTTGGAGTAAGGCTTACACGTTTTAAGCTTATGTTTTAGAAAAAATTAACTATGTCGGCGACTCTAATATTTTCTGATTTAGATTAAGGTGAAAGTTGAATCAGAACATGTTGGAAAACATCTACAGGACCATACGGCAGTATTTCTGATGCCCAACACCATCGACCAACCAAAGTCTTTATATCCGTTTAGAGATTTTACTATCGATCAACTTTGGAATTTCATGATTAACGGGAAGGGTAAAAATATATGTTTTATCACTGGAGAAAGTTCGTTTCACGCTAGTATTAAGTGCAAAGTTACTTACATTTCAATATTTTTGTAGGTGTTTTTACGAATCCCAGTGCTGCTGGAGCACAAGCCTTCTTCTCCTCATCACTTGTTAATCAGACGGGTGTTGACTGGCCCGACCTTCAGCTTTACATGTTTGGTTCAGGTCATCACGAAACGGTAGTGGAAGATTTTGCAAGGATTCAGGGCTTCAATGCAACTGTCTTGGATCAAATCCTGTCCCCAGTTGTTGGACGGGATGGGTTTTATATAGTGGTGACACTTGTCCGACCTCACGGTAGGGGAGAAATTTTGATTAGAGACAGGAATCCGTTTTCTCATCCACTAATCAATCCCCGGTATTTGGAACATCCAAAGGACATGAAGATCTTAATTGAAGGTAACTTTCATCTAGAATCATATTTTTCGTTCCTACTAAACGGTACTAAAGATAATTTTTTTAGGAATGAAACTAGCTGTAAAATTGGTGGAAACTACACCTTTCCAAAAACTTGGGGCCCGCCATCACAAAGTGCCATTTAAACAATGCGACCACCACGAGTGGAAATCAGATGGTTATTGGGAGTGCTTCATCAGACATTTCGCTTTCAGTTTGTACCATCCTACATCGACTTGCTCCATGGGAAAAGTAGTCGACTCTAGACTTAGGTATGAATGTTTGGTATTCAGCTGCAGTTTTTAATTCTGTGCTAGCACGACTTTCACCTTGATCTACAATCTAACTACACTTAATTTAATCCAATGTGGATTTGTTGAATCTGGTTTTTACGTAGAGTCATTGGTGTAAATGGGCTTAGAGTTGCAGATGCGTCAATCATGCCAATCATAGTTAATGCAAACACCAACACGCCCACCGTTATGATTGCGGAGAAAGCAGCAGACTTTATCCGCGAATATTGGACTGCTCAATATCAAGTTTCTGAGAAGGAATTATTTTACACTAAGAAGAATGAAGAACATTGCTTTTACACGAGGTTAATTTAATTTATGTATGTGAATTAACTGTAGTTATTATTTCATTCTATTCGTGTAGGAATTATTTGTATTATTCGTTATTTTGACGGTACAGTAATTGTTGGGTAGTCCAGGCCGCAATATGCACAAGCATTTATTTATACAGTTGATTGTCATGCAGACGTTGAGTTTATTAAATGATTATATCTATAAATACTAATTTACTTGGCTTAATATATCATCTAAAAAATTAATATTTGAGTTTAACTAGTTAAACCTGATTCGGGTATTCATTCAAATACACATGGTTTATCAATAATTAACAAGACGAATTGCAGAAAGATTTTTCAGAGTAATGTAAATGCAAACTTAAGTGATACAAGGGATAATACAGTAAAAAGTCGATCTTAATGAGCCAAAGCATGATTATTTGGATTACTAGGCACAAATATAGCTATACTTTCTGTTTCCATAATGGACAAAAGTTTGTTTTTTCGGCACATAAGAGACAAATACAAAGATCAATTACATTTTAGCGCCCAACCTTCAATCTTTATTCAATCTTCTTGCGTTGGCTTATTATCTTCAGATCCTACTGATTTAGTTTAGCTTAATAGAAACATCATGCCGATGTGTGCACATAGCGCATGGATTGATTATGAATCGCAGAAAGAATGTCGTTGCATTTTTGTTCATTATTATGAGCCATGATCATGCACATTTGCTTCGTGTAATATTGTAATGATATTGGGGTGCTAAAAAAATTAGTTATCTTCTTTGGTTAAGTATCTGTTGGCTATGTAATGTTAAGCCATTTTTATTATTAGAAACGGATAAATTATATGCATAACAAATTTGTATACTGAAGGGTGATGGAAAGCAGTTTCATTTCGAAAATCCAATTGATTACACTTCCAATACAATATTTTTTAAATTTTACAGTTATTTACAGCCGTCAAAATTTTAAAATACTACAGATTCTTATGCTTCATGCGTACATTGATGATACATAATGGTCAAAAATTAAATACTACAAAAAAACTAATTTATCTAACTAAGCCAAGCAAACTTAGATGGTTAGATATGCTAGCATGATACTGCGAGCTACATTGCTTAAGTCAGTATTATGTCATTTCTGTCAGAAGACTCAAAACCGTCTGAGGTTACGTAACTAATAAGCAACTGAGGAAAAAACTAATGAACTAAACTATAAGTTGTACCTATATACCAGTAAGGGAGGCTAATACCAAGCTTCCAATATCCGGAAATACCATTATTTCCATAGCGATTACGACGTATTTCATAGTTATACATATATACCCAGCATACATACATTGTATAAAGGATATTAGGACACGACTGAAAACTTTTCAGTGAAAAGGTCTTTACAGACCGATTCTATACCCCACTTCATCTAAATGCTTGATAAGATGAGACAAAAATATCACTTACTATTAGAAAATAATGCTGTTATTCCGTAAATAAGCAAAAATTCTTCTTACGATTAGTCAAGGGTTGTGGTTATTCTACAGACTGGCAACAAACCAAAATATCCTCCACAAATATTTACTCGTGAAGGTCAACTCCAACCGGAGTTTGAACGTGTGCTTCGACAATACAGCTCGTCAGTATTATGTCATTTCTATGAAAGAGACTAAAAACCGTCTTAGGTTCCGTTACTAATTACCAGCTGAGGAAAAAGCTAATGAACTAAACTATACGTTATCCCTATATCCATAAGGACAGCTAAACCCAGAATATCGGATAAATATAAGTAAAGCCATTTATTTGATGGCGATTAAATGTATTTCATATATATACCCAGTATACATACATTGTATAAAGGGTATTAGGACGCGATTGAGAAAGTCTTTAGCTACCGATTCTAACTCAACTAATTCTAAATTCCGTATAAGAAGATGCAAAAAATGTCACGTAGAAAATTATCCTGCTAAGGCCTAAATAACATGTAATCTATCATAATATTTTAATTAATGCAAAAATTCTTACGATTAGCCAAGATTTGTGGTTGTTATTCAGACTGACAACAAACCAAAATAGCACACACCTTCGTGTTATGACCGACTTGACGAATTACATGTATAAGTTATGACTCATAAGACTCATAACTTATGAGTAAATGAACCTACAGTAATAAAACACCATCCTACTGCGATGTAGTTGACTTTCACCAGCAATACCATAGAAGCTCAACGAAATCCAAAAGACTTGGATTGTCAACGTGTACCAGATTTTAAGACGAAAGTATTAATAGATTGATTTTCAACCAGTGCACATACATTGTGCACGGGCGAAGTAGATGCTTTTAATGCTGCCCCAATATGCCATAGTATATATGATAAAACAACACTCCCTGTTCCTACTTGTCCCTACCAGAAAGGATTGAAATCTTAATTTACTTACCTATAATAGTCATGGGTTTATTGATTGATTGCTAATTTGTGGGCCGGCCCAGCTCGTCCAAACTGAAGACCTAAGAGTGGACTTCGGTCCTAATTTGAGCTATGGTATTACGAACGTGTAGGTAGCAGATGCACTTTGCAAGAGAGCCTGCGTAAAAAATCAAAAGGCAGAATTAAATGTAATTAATAGGAAATTCAAAACTGTAGCACATTGTAGCCATTAAAAACCACGTAATTAAATATTTTTCTATGTTAATTGTTTGATAATGATTTGGACTTACAGTTTAACATGAAGACATGGATTACCGCGGGTAGGCATGATGTGCTATTGATTGATGTACACTTCCTCGGCGGTGGGAACTGCTTCCAAAACTGCAACAAAAATAAAATAATGATTACGATATTTTCAATATAAAGAGACATTACCTACATAAATTTAAAAGACTCTTCACGTCAGGTTCACGCATTCAATTTTTAAACACGTAACAACATAGTAAATAACATGGTTACTTCCTTCAGACCCGTAATGTAAAATTGCCTAAAGTGAACTTTCTTTTGGTGATTATTTATAACATAATGGTGGTAAAATATTAAACAATAAATGTATCATTTAAAGTTGAATTCGATGGGGGACTGTTGCGAAGACTAATGAGATTTTATCTACTATCATACTGAAAATGGTAATAGTTTGGTCTAAAATGTGTTAAAGATAAAACTTATTTAAAAATTTGGGGGCGTGTGATTATAAGTTAAGATAACTATATTACCACTATATTATTGAGGATCACTGTTTCGGTTTCATGATGCCCCGCTTACGGGCGATAAGCAGCTACCGTTCGCTGGACCATTAGTGTAGTTGCTGCTGGTTTTATAAGGACGAACCTTCAACTCCAATAAAACCTAGTGGTGATTTCACCAACCATAACGAAAATTTAATTAAAACATTGACTTGACTTATCACTTGTGACTTGACTTGCGAAAATGACTTGGGGCCAGTGGGCAGATTTGCGCCACTGACACCGCCAAAAACAGAATGAGCGGCGAGGAGGGGACGAGCTCGTTAAGATGTTTTTACTCATCTCGCTTCTCCAAACATATATAGATAGACAACCTCAGAAGTACGCGAGAACCAAAGCAGCTCAAATACAGTGAAGGCTATTGATTACTTCAAATGCATTCCAGAGCACCCCAAGTGACAAGTAGCGTACATCATAATGGGGGTTACATTTAATTGGATTTATATTTGGCATAGGCGCTTGTGAGCCTAGGCTCTTAATTATGTGTTGTTGACCTGGTTTAGTTAGTTCTGATTTTTAGAACATAATATGAGGAAGTACGTTATATCAAGATCCTATACAATCGCAATTGTTCCTCGGCTCTCTATTACTATTACATTTGTAATAAGTCTTATATATCTGGTGCTCACAGGCTCCAGATACAGTCGGTAATAAATAATTTCACAAGTTGATATTGATGGCAAGACAGCATATATTATTCTGCGCTATAGAGAGACCTAGTCGTCGTGGGTTTTTTGTGCCCATTATATGATAATGTTTTAACGTCACATATTAAACTCGAATGGCGGCGCTGTGCGACCAAGTGTTATTACTGTTAAAGGCTAGTTACAGTGGTGAATTCCCGTTGTGACACATAGCTTGAAGCGGCGTAGATAAGTGAAGTGATAGCGGGGAAAGATATTTTCTATATGAAGCGATTTCTGTACAGGTTCTTTGTTTAAGTGAGACGATTGAAAATCTGCGAAAGGTATCTGTATCTTTTTTAAAACCATACTCGATACAAAAGATATCAGAGTGAGCGAGCTATAAATCGCCTTTATCGTTGTCTCCTGTTTTTTAGATCTCGTTCCGATAAGGCCTCAGCGATATAAATTATCTTTCCTCTAGTGGATACCACGAGAGAAATGATTTCATTCTCATGCTCCATCCTGCGACTTGGTAGTATATACCGTAAAACAGAGCTGATCCCGGTAATATGAAACGCTATAATATCGCATTACAGATTGGTGATTCCTTCGTGTATCACAGAATATATAATGACTTGTGTCGCTGCTTTGAAGCCCCTTCTGATTTGGGTCGTTTCAATATCCGCAGCCTCGTAAAGTACTAAAACAATTAAAGTCCTAAATTTTTTCCGGGATATAAACCAGCTGCATGAAACCTAAACCATCCAAGGAAGTCTCTGTTTGTACAAAAACATGTTTTGGAATCCCAAACCGTCCATTTTCATCCAGGTCGGTTTTAACGGAAGAAGGTTGTTAAACATTAGAGGGCAGATATACCAGAATTAGAAAGGAAAATATCAAACAATGATTCCATTGTTTCTCTTTCCCAACATTACCTAAATGTATGGTAAATAAAATAGGTAGAGGGTCAGCCGCTGGAATCTCTGTGTGAAGAAACAGTTAATGTAAGGGATGGTAAGTTGTTTCCAATAGTTTCAACTGTACCAGCCAATTGTACCTTCTAACATGGAGCATAAAATAATGAAATGATCCTTTTTCGACAAATGCACTACTTCTCAAAGTTTTATGAGAGGGTTTATGGTAACAACTGTTTTGCTTTTCCTTCTGATAATAAACAGTTTTTTTATTAAGGGTGGATGTGTGATGGTATTGATTACGGGGAAGCACAATAAGCTAAAATGTTTTAAGGTACTATACTGTAGATTGGAATTTTGACTAATTTCAATACATAAAAAATGCGAGCTACACAATGTAATATCTATCGTGATCTTACAATTACAGCATATACACATTGCGCACCCCCGAGTCAATTAACTGATATGGCGACTGAATATGACAATACTAGCAGTTCCAATTTACGGCATTGTTATTCACTATGACATTATAATATTTATACAACAAAATACTGCAATATTTTCGTAGTTGATGTTGATTTAAAGCAAATTCCTAATTTAAAAAGTCGAATCATTTCGTTTGAAACTTTATATTTCCGAAATCAATATCGGGTTCCAACAGCAAAATACATACTGATGCGTAACAAATATTTCAATATCTCAATGAACGGAATCGGGTTATAGTTTCCTACTGAATGCGCCGAAAGGTCGAAGTTTAAGCATGCACATACATGAAACTTTAAGCATGTACGGATATGATCTGCTTTAATAATAGTCAAATATTTTTACTAATTCAGAAAACAGGAGTGCAGGTTACATGGAAGCAATGAGCAGTATCTGCAAGCATTAAAACCGCCAACGTTATTCAACTCACACTGGACATAAGCATGAAGAATTACACGAATAATTTTCATAAGAAAGCTGTCAATTTAAGTGCTAAAATTGGAGATGCAATGCTTTTTCTGTTGTATTTTGTACTTTTTTGCCTCACGTTGCCCCATTTTTGCTAGTCGTTAATGTATTATTCTTATTCATCATTTTCCAAGCGCAGTGCGCAATACGGATTTATTACTCACATTATCAGAAGCCAGACACATTAACAATACCATTAATCTAATTACTATACGTTCATTGACGAATATCTATGTTAAAGATTTAGTTGCATTCTAAGAATTACAGTAGAATATTGTCAACGTTACACTATCTTTTTAAAAAGCAAAATGAAGCAGCAGATTTTACTGGTTTTTGTGCTCCTCATAGTTGTCGCGGGCAACTGTGGGGCTACTCCTTTACCAGGTACTTAAATTTATTTTCAAAAAAATAATTCAGTTTTATTTCTGGCACTCAAAACCCTTAATTTACCACAGGAGCTTCAAACGAGGGCGGAAACACGGCTCCCAAAGATTCAGGCTTGGCCAAAGTCAGCAAAGATGAAGGCCAAGCACCTGCTTCGGGCACAAACTGGAACCCCCTTACTGATTGCGGTGCCTGCTCCAGGCAGGGGTGAACGGTGAAACGCAATTAGCTAGTAGGAATTAATTCTTAAAGTTTCAATTTTATAATAATGATTCTGCATGTAGTATCTTGAACTTTCAATAAATTTTCAAAGGGTTACACACACCATTGTAGTCCACCGTGATTGTGAGTACAATTCATCTGATTGGTGGAGATTTTGCCTTTGTAGTTTGAGGCATGATAAGCAGTCATGTTGAGTGGCGTGTAATACATTGTAAACAATAACAACAACAATCATACTGATAATACCCCTTAACAGTAATAAAAAATCAACCATATCTTAAAACCATGTTTACTCACATTAATTAAAATAAACAACATATCTTAATTCTATAGCTTCATATCATGCCTCAAGAACTCAACTTACTGGCTTATCATGTTTCAAGTCACAAATCCGGATCTCATCAATTAATTCAACTTTTGTTTGTTGTACGTTTATTTAAAAACCTGTACAACCAAAGAGAACGGTTCATCAATAAATGACCTTGAATGCAGTTTCCACCCATTTGCATGAAAGTAGCATCTGCGTCAACGTCTTCTACTCTTCCTCTTGTGTCTGAGAGCTAATTTTATTGCTTCCGTTCGTTCCAACTAAACTCCCATTAGAGTAATAAATTGACGTGGATTACTTTATTGCCTTGATCTGTGAAACTAAGATCCCGAAATGCTTAGTTAATAATAATTTGAATTATCAAAGTAAAATTTCCAGTTTGGAACTTCATGCAGTACAGTAAAAAACAACGGATTTGCAATGCTCAGCAGTTGATTGAAATGCAAAACCAACATTTGAATTTGTGAACCTCCGATTTCGAAAGTAAAGCTAAGATTCATATCTATGATACGTTTGAGAGAATCCATAGCATATTCAAGTCCAACACGCTCATTACTGCCAGGTTTGTAGTTTAGCCTTTCTTAAGCAAAAAGTATTTTTACAACAAACAAAGATTTGGCAAAGGCAAATTTGATATGTAAGCAAAAGCAGTATATAAAGTGTAGATACAGAAGCAAAACAGCATCCAGCTAAACGTGGACGGAAAAGTCTCATGTACGATGAAGTATTTAGGAATGCAAGGGGTTGAAGATATGCTATACTGTATTGCCAATACAAATGTGAAAATATGGCTTTACTATATACATTAGAATGAAGATACTTTATCAAATTTGCATGTCTTTGAACGAACATAATTGATCAACAATTAACAGGACAATTCCAGTTATTTTTGTAGAGCATCAAGCAACTAGTTACACAACTGGTTACTAAAACAGAGGACACAATGAGGTGCATCTACTACATAATTATTATTCTCTTTGGATAATAGATTAATTACCCCAACACGCCAAGTCCTTTACATGCAGCCACAATCAAAATTGGAATGAGCGATTCCGATGCGTATTCATTTACGGGGTATGGTTGAGCTCTGTAATTATGCTATGAGTATGAGGTTAAAATCCAGGGCTTTAATGACTACCTTCGTTTTTATTATGTATAACCCAAAAGTGATAAAGGAAAAAAGTTTTCCTCCTATTTATACTTAATATATGTAATCAGAACGATAAATGGTCATCTTGGGAAAAGAAATTGGTTTAAGGAAAGCGTCGTCTTAAGGAAAGTATGCACAAAGGAAACAACATGATTTAGGTTTCATGTGAAGTTTGAAAACCAGTAGCGAAACCAGCTTTAGCAGGTAGCTCAAGATGTCGTGTCTCCAGTTGCTGAATATAAATGAGAACAGAATATGTGATGATGATGATATAATAATAAAATAGCAACTATCACAGGGTGACGTCAATATGAAATAGGAAAAGTACTTGGAACTTTGCTCAACTCGTGCAAAATCTTTGTTAGGACGAATGAGTCGAAGATTAAACTTTGTGCCTTGCATTCACAATTCAAAATCTGAATTCACAACATTAAACGGCACAGATAGACGGAGCTATATGCTAGTCCCTTCAAACGTCTCTGATTAAAGTCATTCACAGCTACTTTATATCATTAACTCGATAATTTTAAAGTTATTCGTGAATCATTATGATTCTAAACATTTTACGCTTGTGTCTGATTAGTGTAACGGCATGTCACTACATAAATGGAGTAGAATCAGTATCATTCGAAGAGGATACAAGTATTACTGCAAGTCAACTGGAAACCTTGACGAAGGTATGTTAAACCCAATTTTTAAGAATTGTAGATTAAGTTTTAGATTACTCTTCGTCTGAATTTTTGTCTGATTATACGAGAAACAAATTCACGTTGAAAAGAATATCTGTGAAAACAGTAATTACAAGGTTTTTGCCCTTACGATAATGAATGATGATAATGAGTTAGCTGAATTATCTTGAACCATATCAATATTTAATATGAAAATCTGCTATTTTTTAATCAGTTTCGGCAACGCGTTCTGCCAATGCTACCAAGAAAGTACATGGAAGAAAGTATCTACCTTATCCGTTGGCTTAGAGGTATGGTTTTTCATGTATGAAATCATGTTATTAAAACACTACTAATGTCTAATTTACGAATCTTTCAGCACGAAATTTTAACGAGGACAGAGCTGAAGAGTTATTACGCAAGGTTAGTACATATACATCATTATCAGAAACGACCATAATCATTTACAAGTGCAAGTTGAAGTTGTCAAAATTATAAAGGCCTCTTAGTATATGTTACGCAAGCAAAATTCAGATTTTCTTCCTATTCGACTCATTGTGAATTAAACTTTATATAGCATTTAAATTGGAGGGCAGATAACAGACTCGATCAAATCGATGATGAGAATTGGCAAAATTTTGAGACCGAGTATCCTTTAAATAAAAATGGAGTAGACAAGTACGGGAGACCTCGTAAGTATTTAAAAGCTAAGACGACCTCGAGTGTGAAAAGTTTCTCAACTTAAGCCGTGAACAGTATTTATCTGATTGTTTCCCCGTAATATTAATAGTTGTACAGTTGTTATTTGGTGAATGGGACCTGCGAAAAGCAGCCGTTACTGGACAAACGGACCGGTTGATACGGTGGATTTATAAATTTTTTGAAGACTCTGTGAAGCAGGTTCGAAAATTTCAAGCTGAAGGAAAAAATGTGACCCAGTTCACAATGATCGTTGACGCCGATGGCTTTAATACCGTAACCCACGGCTGTCCACTGTGTAAAAATTATATAAATAAATTATTTTACCAGAAAACTATTAAAACTTTATGCAATATTAATGCTATAATATTTCCACTATAGGCATGCGCATTTACTTTGCCATATCCAACATCTATGAGGAGCATTATCCAGGATCCGTTCACAGAATTCAAATAGTCAATAGTAAGTCAAAAATGTTTAAGTAGATATATCCAAATGAATTAAGACCTAATTACATCCAGAACATAAATAACAACTGTTTTCCTTTTCTTATGCAGCTCCAGAACCATTCCGTGTCATAATACGCTTGCTTTGGCCCCTTCTCTCTGAAAACACAAGACAGGCAATCAACATGATAGGGACAAATCGTAAACAATGGCAAGCCGAACTAGCCAAAGATATCGCTAGGAACCAGCTAATCCCAAGTTTTGGAGGCACCTTAAAATGAACTCGAAACTAAATTATTCGGTTCTCCATGAAACATTTGACTCCCTATATAGCAAACTCAATGCTTTCCAGAATTTTTTAGCATTTCAACGTAAAAATGAAAATGAAAAGTCCATGCATAAACCTCTTGTTTAAGATTACACACACGTAACGATAAAGTTTTTATTTCTCGTAATTAAGATAATATGTATCACGTGTACACGTTTATACAACAATCAGAAATTTTGCAAGTGTGGTGTATTGTATTACTCATTACGTCTGTCTCGTTGCAACCTGTAATTTAGTAATATATAATATACTATCTTTGTAAGAAACTTACGTACAGAAATACAAAAGTAAACACAAATGTAAGATGTTTTTCATTTTATTTATGTATATTAAAGCTTTTTGAAATAGTAATTTTTACCGGTATTTAATATAATATAGTATATTCATTTATATGTGTGATAATCTGTATAACAGTCCTGAAATTCAGCAAAATATTATGCTAAAAATAGCATTCTTCTACAAATTGAGAATCCAAACTAATGGCTTTGCATTTTTATTCAAGGTAAGGAATTAATTAATAATAATAATTATGTCGAATTCATCTGTATATATATACATATAATATAGAGGAGGAGAACAGTACAGAATAGTTATATCTCTTTTCTCACAATAAATTCTTTTCCACCCAGCTCACCAAGTCCAACCGAAACAACGGAAACCAAGTCACTGAAGAAGTGCACACCAACTTGCTTTCCAACCACGCATTCAATTCAAAACTCCATTCATCATCACGTAGTATATATTTATGCACAAAAATGAATAGTACAGGATAGAGTTTACAGTTTAGGCGGACATTCTACTACATTGGAAAACTATTTGAATTTGTTTTTACATAACCTATGTAGTTTTTATGCTGTTGTTTGTACATACGAGATACATGCATTTAATATACAGTAATAGTTTCTACACAGTACGTTTTTAGCACTTTACACAGTAGATCTACACACAGAAAGATAATGATGATGACTTGCTTTTGTGCTGCAGCAATCAATACATTGTAATTTATATCATTATAACAAATCATTTGTTGAATTGATTGATTGTATTGATTTAAATAGTACTTTGGAACTATCAATTTTGTAAATTTTTCAAATTTTTTTTAGTACTTTAGACCATTCTATTGCACACAAGAGGATTGCATGCGCAATGGTACTAATATTGACGACTTATTTACTTGTTTTGCCAAAATAAATTAATATTTTCTATCGATACATATTTTTTTTAGCATATGAGGATCTTTGTAAGTTGTAGTTTTACATTAATTTACATCATAAGTAATGAGAACTTTTGGATGACTCAAGATGTTACATGACAATACAGACACTTTAACAAATAAATATACAAGTTACTATTTAACATAAAAACAGAGCTGTCCTAAAAGAGCACGCGAGCTAATAGTTTAGCACATGTTATGTGACATGACCACACCGTGTTCAAAGTGTTATGAAGTTATCCCCAAGAATATGCTTATAATTGCTGAACGCGTTACTGGATCAACTACGGAAGAGCAAATCATGGTCTCGGTATAGAAACGCGTAACGAAATAGATGGAGAATTTTTTGCTGCTAATGGTGACGTCAAACAAGCCAGTAAACAACAACACTCTTGAGTCATCATCGAATGAACAACCGAGTATACCATTCTCCAATTATAAACTAATCCTTTCGAATCAATAACAACAACAACCCGCTGTGCATCAAGTTCAAATGATTTAAGTCGCTCACCAAGAAAACAAAAAACTATCTACAAATACATAATACAGACATAAAATTGTTTGTAAACACTGGAATATATAATATACATATATAACTGCTATTTGGTGTAGTGAAGGTCATTCCGATGGCAGTTTAGAGTTGGTCGGATTTCTTCAGTGTGTCCATCCGGGATAATATTGATGACAACAAATCAGCTCCTGTGGGAGGCACAATTTTTCGGATGATGTTGGATCCATTCTTTTTCAAAATGATATCATGCGGTCCCGGCTCCAACTGTGGAATATTATTAAAGAAGCCAATTCTTTCGTTATTTTCACCGGGCTTTTTTAGAGGGGAAGATGTGGTGGATTTTGATCCACCCTCTGAAGTCCCAACCTTTGCCTTGACATCAGTAGCAGTAGCTGTTGAAGTGCCCTTTGGGTCTTTCTGGTCTTCTTCCACCTTGCTTGAGTCAGTAGCTTCTTTGGGTTTCTCTTTGACCTTGTCAGAACTATGCTTGCTGTGACGCTCTTTATCATGATGATGACGGGATGATGATTCCTTGGAGCGATGTTTGTCATCTTTGCGATCATGATGCTTGTCTTTGTGACGCTCTTTATCCTTATCTTTGTCCCGACTGCTTGACTCTTTGCGATCTTTCTTTTCCCGATCCCGCTCTTCCCGATGCTTTTCAGATCTACGTTCTTTGTCCTTGGACGAATGATGCTTGCTCCTCTCTTTCTCACGATCACGATCCCGATGTCTTTCCTTATCCTTGTCGGAACGGTGATGTCTATCCTTATCTTTCCCGTGAGATGAAGAGCTTTTGGAGGAACTTGAGTGCTTTTCAGTTTTCTCACTCCGATGATCCCCACTATTTGATGGAACTAGCTCAACTGTTTCCTCTGGAGTCGGAGCCTTGTTCTCCTCACAACCATTTCCACTTTCCACTGTTTCATCAACGTTCTCAGCCAGTGGCTCACTATCATCCACTTGTGCATCATCAGCTGTGAAATCTTCCTCGTCTTTAGACTTATCCTGAGCTCCTATATTCTCTTTGTCATCACTCACCGACAATTCGTCCTCTGCTTGTGAGTTGGAATGATGTGCAGAGTCTAACGCATCATCTGTAGGAACTATTGGAGCATCTTCAGTGCCAGAAAAGACCACCCTTTCTGAGCTCTCTCGAGTTGGAGTGACACTAGCTTCAGGAGGAGGAAGGAAGGAAGCAGTTTCAACTGAGCTTTCTTGCTCAGCCGACTTGTGACTATGGCTGGATGAGCGCTCGCTTTTAGAATGGTGCTCATCTCGATGTCTGTGACGTGAGGACGATGACGACGACTTTTCGTCAGAATGACGGGATTTGCTGGACTTGCTGGATGAGTGATGCCCACTGGAATTGGATCGGTGTTTGCTGCTGCTCGAGTGTGAGTGGGAGCTTGAGCTTTTGTGGCTCTTGCTGGTGCTACTGCTGCTTTTACTGTGACTCTTACTCTCAGATCGATCTTTCTCTTTCTTCACGCTGGCATCAGAGCTTGGCTTTGACAAAACAGGGCGATCCTTAGAATATTTGTCTTTGTACTTCTCATTCACTGTCTCTGATGCAACCTTTGTAACCGTCTCGGTAGCACTAGCAGTGCTCACTTGAGGATCCAGAACTGGCATGCATTTTGGAGTGTACATTCGAAGGCGGACATGCCAAGCTAAAGACAAGAAAACATCACAAATTACCACTTTATTCGTAATTTGAAGAGACTAAACTTAATGTTGAAAGCAAAAAAAAATCTTTCAGAATCCTTACCTATGCTTGTAACAGCGGAGATAGTGCGAAATTGGTGAATGATATTTCTTGGTAAGAAATAGATATCGTTGTCATTCAGCTGTATTCGAGCATATCTTATACCATCTTTTCTGAGAACATTTAATTTTGCTTCTTCCACCCATTGAACACACTGCAAGGTGATAAAAATTCGTGTAAAACATTAATAATTATGATGAATGACATGCATGAAAGTGAGAGGACCATAAAATCGTCAAAATGCAATAATATCTTACTTGTGAAATAGGTGGCTCATGGAGATCCAATTGCAGCTTTTCAACAAGCTCGTTGAAATCTGCAGCGTGAAACGCTACAACATCCTTTGTGATACGATTGGTAAAGTATGGTGATCCACAGTGAACTGCTTTTAATACACCTATAAAACGAAAAGTATGTCATGTTCAAATCTCTTGCCTTCAATAATCGTGAAGGGTGAGAAGCAGATTTGCAAAATACTCAGAATGCAGTACTTACCAACAGCCGCAGATGGTTTTCGATCTATTCCATGCTCAACGTGGTCTGCATGAGCTTTTGTCCTGTCTTCAAACAGCATTTCACGAGCTTCAGAAAGTCGTGGCAAGTACTGCAAGTTACGCAGCTCGTTGATCCCAGTTCGTCGTCGCTTCCCAGTGGCATCCCGCTCAGTTGGAATCAGCTGCTCTCCCGGACGGATCCATAAAATGGGTCCATCATTTGAGTTCTGAGGATCATCCCCGGGGTAGATGGAAAACTGACCCCAGGGCATAACAAGCTTCAAAAATGGACTTCGCTCTAGCAGCGTCAAAAAGTTCGGAAAGTAGCCACCGGCTTCCTCATGAACTGTTCCGACTAGACTAAGCTGGTGCAGAGGCCCATAACGGAATGTCCCACTGCCATAATTATTGAACACCTGACAAAATAAAATATTACAAACCATTAGCTATGATTCATTTATCCATGTGGGAGCGTAAAAAGTAATACTAGTGATAGACTTTCTGACGCACCTGCTCTCGATACTGTTCCATGGACATTGTGTTAATGGAAGAATTTGACAATACTCCAGCTTTCACGGTCAAGTTTGGATGTTCATCTCCCATATAATCCAACAAATCCGGAAGGTATTTAGCCCCATCGTGTACAATACCAATCACAAAGTGAGCTTTTTCATCTTTCTCATTTTCACTGAAAGAGAGCTGCAAGCAATAAAAATTATTTCATCAGAACAATGATAACCAAGATCCTTAATATTCAAAGTAGAAAGTTAATATGTCAATTTGAACTCACTTTAAGAAATTGGTGAGCAAAGGCATCCATTTCTTCTGGTGACAGTTTATTAAGCTCATGCTGATAAGCATGCAGAATCCAGGCCCCGCCATTGGGATGAACCTCGACGAGAATCAGATGCTTATAAGTAACTTCCTTCAGCGCAGATGCAAAGGGTAGTTGTGAGATAACATCCGATGAAAGTTCGCTCAGCCTCACTCCACCAAAGATGGAGAAAGGGTTGTACTCAGGTAAGAGAAGGTTCATCACATTCGTATCAAACTTGCGTTTATCGCTACTCCTATACTTTTTCACTGGCCGCTCGCCTTTACTCTTCCGAGGAGAATGATCCCCTTTACTGTGGCTTCTACTACTGCTCTTCTCTGATGATTTATGGCCACTGCTATACGACCTAAAACGTAGTAAAAGCATATCATTATTAGCCATTCCTTCACATGCTACACCTGGTATGGTAATTCCCAGGCATTCCATAAAATTCGTGCATGAGCATCCACTCACTTATGCTGAGATCTACTGCTGGAACTTGAGTGATGTCGGTGCTTGTGTTCCGTCTTGCGTTTCTTTGGAGTGGAGAAACCATCCGGAATTTCGGAATCCGCAGATCTTTTGTTGCTTTGCGTTGAGATACTACCCTCCTGTGATTCAATACTGGGAGACATTCCAGACTCCTTCCCAAAGGTAACGTGACTGTTGCCGCCGACAGGATTTGTTATGTCCTGCAAAATATTAGCTGAGGATTCAGACGAGATCTGAGGATTGGTTTCTAAAGGTTGATTGTTCACTTCTGAAAAAGATATTTTTAAAATATGTCACTTTTCCGCATTCCTGCCTCTTCTCTAAGAATAAACGGTCGTATAAAAATTGAGCTTACCAGTCACTCCACAAGCCCCTTGCATATACTCGGCGTTACCAACTTCAAGTTTTGGTAAGTGCTCCGCTAATCCTTCCTCCTTGACTTTAGTATCCCATGAGACGTGACAGCTGCTACTCTTTGGCGTCATCAGCGCACCTTCTGAACCATCCGAACATGGTTTCAAACCCTGCATTCCATTGCGACCTGCATCAACCATCCCAATTTCGTTGGATATTTCGTCTTCACCTGCATAAACAAAATAGACCGAAAATGTATTAGGTTTGAAATTAACAGGGAAATTGATGAAAAGGAATGCTAGTCACTAGCTTTCTCTACTTTTTCAACGACGAGAAAAAAGACTATGGCTATATGATATACATACGGATTAACGAGCTCTGGTAGGAGTGCTCTCCACTTCGGCGAATCACAATTCGAACCATTTTATGATTTCAATGGCAACAAACAATAGACAATTGCTACTCAACTTGACTTTCACTTATTTAAAACAATCAAATGAAAGTTTCCCATGTTTCTTTAAACATGCTAAAGGAGTCTAGCGTATTACAATACATCAATAAAAGTAATAAAAACAAAATGAGAAACGGTGACACCTAAATTAATTGTAACTGTAGGCAATGTACACTTTTAACTTTTTAAATCGCCGAAATAACATTTTGGCGGAAAAGTATACCCAAATCCACCAAAAAATGACAATGTAACTTTCAGTCTCAACTTTTATTCAAGAAACCACGATGATGTGTAGATTCTTGATAATTAGCATATTTCAACCTGTCCTGCGGTGTGTCTTGCACCAAACAAATAAAAAGCCCTGATATGAAAAAATGCAAACTCAAAACGACTCCAAGTTATCTACGCTCCTGCATTTTTACTACCAATTTGCATACCACGAAATGAGATAATGTGCGTGCAAATGATGATCAGCACTGCTAAAATATGTAAGGAGTTGGTAAGTTATTTGGAATGCAAACGGGCTACATTAAAATTTGCATTTGTTAGTAAATGTATTGCATTTTGCATCTTTGAGTACGACCACGTTAATAAGTTAGCTCGACTTCTAGTGCATCTGCTGCATGTGTAAGTACACTTTTACGAACCGCCACTACTCTTCGGAACATTCTAACTAGTCTGTAAATGTATAACGTATAGCGCCGCCTGTACTTTAGAGATCCGACCGAACAAAATCTCAAGATGCATTGCACTGGCACATATAACGTTAGCAATGCACGTACGCAGTCTTTCCGGAGGAGAGCGATAAGAAGCTAAGTAAGTATCTAACACTGGGACAAACTTGGTCTGTGTGCAGATACCAGTGCACATGTAAATATGAAAACACGAGTACCATAGCTGAGCTGTGGGGCTGTCAATCCCTAATTTGTTTTGATTTTTAGTTCCAAACTGACCTTATGAGGATATGTTTTTTCCATTGGTTTTAGATAAGTTATCCAACGACAATTCTATAGAATTGTTTTCATGTAAACCCTATTTATAATTCGCCTGCATAACCTCATTTTCTGCTTTCTGGAGTATGCACAATTGCTTCTAAACGTAATTCTGTTGATTAGCAGCTATTATTCTTTATGAATGGTTGAAAAAGTATCGAATGCGATAAACTCGTGCACAATATCACAAATGAAGACCAAAGTAACAAAATACTCACATCCAATGTTCGGCCAGTTCTCTTCGATAAATGAGGATCTGCCACAAAGAACTTGCTGGTCATTATACTTATCTGCAGCAGCTAGGGCTCCAACCCCGTTGAAGTTCATCAAATTCGTGTCAAAAAATCCTTCCGGGTCCTGACAGGGCTGACCAGGCCCGGTATTTAGATATCCATCCGTTACGGATGCCGTGTTGTGCACACCATTAGTAAAGCTTTGAGACGCAGTTGCCCTCGCCAACCCTGCTGTGAAATGACCTGTTTCATCCAGATCATGGGAAGTGTTCAAGTTGTCCATGGGATCTGACATCATCATCATAGCGTCCGACGAAATGCTCTCAAGCATATCTTCGTCGTGGCGTTGCTGAGCACCACTGGAGCCTCGTAGAGGCAGGTTTGAACCTGGGGTCATACACCGGAACTCTGAAGGATCTTCGTGACCATTCCGCTCATCCACGGCGTTATCATACGTGTTTTGCTCGTAGTCAGAGAGGTTACCGTGGTCTGTTCTGTAGTCGACTTCGCTTCCCTCATATTCATCTGCGGATACGGGACTATGGCCAGGAATATTTTGAGATCGGGGGTCCAAGTAGCCCCTCATGTTCATTACGGCATTTGGATCCTGCTGGAAAAAGTAATGAAAGTAAATAATAAAATAAAAATCCTGACAGATCACTCCCCTTTTTCTCTTGCTATGTTTCGTCATGAATGGTTGTAGTCAGTTACCATTGGGTGTGTGTAATCTCCATGGTTCCATGCTCCACTCATATGACCGGTGTCCGTAAAGGGTTCATCAGGACACTGGCCATCCATGGGAGGTGAGATTGGGCTATGATCAGGCTGGCCCATGTGGTGATTTGGACTACTGCTAGTGACTACTGGACTTGGAAGAAATCCCATTGCTGCAGTAATGCCATCCTCATGCGAATATTGCAATGACCCCGCATCACGCTCATCAGCACCTTCAGAAAAGTAATGCGAACCTGGGGAACAGAATGAGACAATGTGTAATTCATTTTCTTTCCTTTGCTATCAATTGAAAATAGCAAGAAGAGCAACTATCTGCTACCTTGATTGCTGTGACCCGGTGACGAGTTCACACTTCTGGTACTTCCACGCACAGTGGAATTTGGCTTGAAATGAGTTATCTGATCTTCACTTTCTCCTTCAGATTCATCAGATTCCTCAGAGTTTTCTGATTCCTCTCCATCCTCCATCTCTACTTCTCTATCGCTCCACGTGGCGTCTCGAGGAGATGCAACGGAAAACGCCGACGACGAAGACGTTACAAGGGAGTTTTGCTCGTCGTCATCTTCTCTTTCCTCTAGTAGCGACTCTCGCTGCACTCGATGATGTCGATGATGATGTCGATGCGGTTTCACGGTACTAACAACATGTGGGTTTGGTAGGCCAGGCAGGTTTCGAAACCCCATCTGATCCCGCTTCACAACTGAGGAACAGCTACCGTTACTGCTGCTTCCAATTGAAATTAACTTATCATCATGTTGTCTCAATGCGTCAAGATCGTCCTTCCCTCCCTCATCCTCCTTCATGCATAGGTTGGGTATCAACTGAGAAGAGGATGAAATACTTGGGCTGGAGCCACTCGGTGTCAAAGGTGGGCCATGATGGCGATGATGCTGAGGCTGACCTAAATGAGTGTCATCAAAGTGTCCATCTGTCACCCCTGTAGCACCACCACCAAAATTCCCTACATCACTCAGTGTAAAAAATGGGTCCATTCCAAACTTCGCACACTCACTTCACTACCGACGCTCCTGGACTCGCAATCTGTAATCGTCTTGCCAGCAACAAATTGTCCTTATTTCAACACAATCAACTTCAGTCCCTCCTGTTAACAAAGAAGAAAATGCGCTGTTAAACTTTGCGTTATAACATTGAACTGTCATATGTAGTAACTCTGCCTATTACATGTTGTAAACCCCATTTGCTACTCCTACAACTTTTGCATGCATGTAATACAGTAACATTTCACATTTAATTTAGTAGTCCATTAATAATTCAATAATGTTACTCCTACAACTCAATATTAAAGATTAAGATATCAATATCAAAATTTGCCAGTGTTTTGCTAGATGATTTTCACTAATCCAAAATCAAAAAATCTGATGGGTTAATATCTGAACTGAAGCCAGACTTTCGTCTATACATTTTAATCGAGTGTTCTTAAAGTGTATTTGTGTTCCCCAAAATAAATTTCAACTGATGTCATATTGAATTTCTGGGACTAAAGGTAGCAGTAATCGTAATGAATGTGAATTAAACCTAATTTGGTATTCAAAATTTGTTTCCCATTTATCCAAACTTTTTTTTATTACTTAACGCGCCTAAATGTACGGCATGCAATATCTAAACTCAATCAACGTTCCGGCTTGTCCCACGTTGTACGTTCTTTTTTTTTTGCAGAAACTGTATCTCAATGCTGAATCTCAGCTTAATCTCCCACCCATTTTAGATATATTCTTTTTTTTCGCACAAAATCCCACAAACAGTGACAATTTTATTTCGTCATTCCAAATAAATTAAACTTTTATCAATAAACAAAAAACTGAAATAAAAACAAACCATTTCACGGAAAAAATATGTGTGTATATTATGTTCTTTTAAGCGCTCCTTGTTGTTTTTCTCCTGTTTTTGCACACGCTAAAACGACAACTTCACACTCTCATGTTGGATCGTAATCACGAAATTTACAAAATAATTAATATTGTATTTCTTAATAGTAATCACGTCTTCCCGTCCATCTAGCTTATATCTTGCTTCATTTAAATAAATTTATTTAATATTATTATTAGTCGTCGTCCGCACAATATTATTACTAACCCAATTGCGTTCACTCGCAAACGACACGACCAGTGCTGAAACACAGCGAGGAGCACTCTTCTTGTATGTGCATACTTTCCTATTTCATCTAGGCATATATCGTGCTATACCTAAACTACTCATCTCCTATACTTAAGTATGACTATCATCCATCACCAACCACATACTATTATATGCTGTTTTCGAGAAGGAAGGGTAAAAGAGACGAAGAGGTGGTAGTAGTACATGGAAAAAGAAGTACACGTATGCACGTCAAGCCTTACTACGTAAATCTATATCAAATATCAATCACAGCGGAAAAACCTTTTCTCATATAAGAATGTTCATAGGTCTGCATATTGGTTATTATATCAATATTGGTTATATTAGATTTAGATACATTTATGAAAGGGGTATATCGTATATCATCACGATCATCATCATCAGCATATGATCTCATAAGCAGTCGAGTATAATACTTATACCGCATATAGGTATACTCATATAGTGTGACATCAACGCGTCTTTTTTCTAACCCCCTAATTCTCAGTATGTGAATAAAATACATATAAGAATTTTGCTCGTGTGTGTAGCTTGTGTATACTCAGCGTATTGTAATATTGACGTAAAGATGAAGACGAGGGGGTGGCACAATGTGGTGTATTTTTTAGGTACCTCGCCTTCCCCCTTTATAATGCGATGTGGATGGCGTAAGGAGTTTTTTTGGGTTTTTTTTAGCAGAGTATGTATAGCACTTGCTGCTTTAAGGGGTTTTCTACATACTCGTTCTCCTGGTCGGAATAGTTCGTTCTTGCTTGTAAATGCGTGTTTATTCCATGCATGTTAAGTAAACGTGACTTGCTAGATGTATGCATCATACACATACTCATTTCCACCTTGCTTGTCTTGTGTAGTAGGGTTCTTCCTTTTCAACGATAATCTCTGTATCCGATATTTCAGCTATGATTGGGATTGCGGGGGTTGGTTTTGGTTGCTTTGGTTCACTCACATTCCACTACTGCGTTATATTTATCTATCTCTTCTCCTCACTTATTTCACACGAGTTCACATATTGGATACTTTATACTTTCATATATAAACTTCGTTGCGCTTGTAGTAGAATGGACATGGCATATAGTGCTAAATCTACATTATTTTGTGCACACAAACACAAGCAAGCCGTATAACTTTTTTGCTATAATGAATACATCACTTGTGTGGTCGCATTTACAACTCTGCTTCTTCTTCTCGCTCCTTCCGTTTTGATCTATACAGTATGATAATAACTATGGTAGAAGACGCAGTTTCATACTTTGGATGGATTTCACTTTGTTGTTTTTGACACGCATGTTGAACATGACTAACAGAAGAGCATCTCTTTGCCACTATTATTCGCTTATTCTTCATCTGTCTAATATTTTTTAACAGGTTTGCTTCTTTACATTGAAATGAAACCGATATTATGAGATAGCAAGCTTTATTTTGCCATAATGCACAGATAGGCATAAACATGAAATGAAGTTTGGACTGAAAACCGAAGCCAACAGCCTACGTGCGTTTTTGTATGTATACAATGCACACTCTCTGTTGACAAGTGGAGTCCAAGCGCTAGCAAACCTTTAGGTATGTTTTGTGTATGTAGGCAAGTCGGCAAAAACATGGGTTTAGGAATGAAGAGCTCTTCATTCAGAAAACTCTGGATGGATATTGCTTTTCGCTGTCGCTGAGTGAACGGAGAGGAAGAGGATATGAGGTCTTTCTCGTTGTATAAGGTCATAATAGGTACATAAACCTCCCATTATCACATACCACCACTACAATCGAATCGACTAATATATGGAAAAGGAAGCGAGCATGAATTTTTTAAGCCGAGCTTCTGAGCATCTCACCTCAACGCAGCATTATACTATTAGCTATATAAGCTTTGGACGCATAAACTTTAAAATCGATACACTGTCACCTTCATCAGAAACATTAGTCTCGGAATCAGATCCATTCCCTTTTACAACTTGTTTTCGGGTTGCTCCTTGATACGGAATATCATAGGAAAGAAGTTTTGTCTGCGTAATAAATATTATAGGCATGGTACTGACAATATTTATGTTGCAACTCGATTATATTACTTACTCCCAAGTCCAAAGCATTCACAGTTTATTTCATGCATTGGTACTTCATCCTAAAAGATCATAGGCAACAAATACGCTAGACGGAGACAGACAGACAGGTAGATTTTATGATTGTCTAATGTCCCCAACCAGCAATAAAATGTGGATGGTTATTTATTGCTAACAGTAAATACCTACGAAGGTGGTCGTGGTCACATTGGCTGCAGGGCCACAGGGTACAAACAAGGTACCAATGTACACGTTGTATTGTCAAGCATCTTACTACGCTCTTTATTTTGCATAATTACGCACCAGTGTAAAAGGCGCTCATTTAAGGTCCCATTTATGTTTCATGCAGTTTATTACACACGTGTTATAACATAATGCTGACCACTCTTGATAATGATGATGAGAAGTGTAGAGGTAGTTGGTGAGCTAATGCGTCATAATATCATAGTACTAAGAAATAGTAATCTCATTCGCATCGTCATCTCATCAACCATTCATCTCTGTGTTGAGCGCCGTGTTGATGATGATTCAACTGAAAAAATGTAGTTCAAACACATGCATCTATCTATGTGTGTTATTTATACACATCTTTTGAGTGAACCACTTGTCATGTCACCATTCAAGAAAATGCTGGCGCTGCGCTGCCACTAATCGTAACTACCCAAACCACCGTGACGTGCAGTTAGGTTCGGCTCATTTATTCTGGTGTTGGTGCGATTGCAGTGAAATAGCGATGCATGAGAAGAGGAGGGAACGCTTTTCATAGGTTATAGCAAAAGCACGCTTGTTTATTATCTTGCTAATATAATCCTCATATTTATGAGGACGAGGATAACGATTACATTAACGAGTGCACACACACTCAATCCACTCTCACATTTCATGCTGGATTCTTGTGAACAATTTTAACGGTTACTTTTTAATTTATACTGTGCTCAATCAACTTGGTTCGGCAATGAACGACAAACAATATGAGGCTGAGCTTTTGAAGCAAAAGGAATAAGGAAAAGGATTGCCAATTGTTATTTTAATTTCGGGTTTTACTAGCGAGCGCAGTAAAATCAGTATGTGGGCATTTAAAAGGATGGAGAATGGAAAGGAGAAGCCAGCTGGTCATAAAACGAGAATGACTTGAATCATAGATTCATTCGCACTTTTGCAAATGAAGTACAATTGTCATTCCATCTCGTACATTTAAAACTGCTGCAAAATATCATTACTTATCACGAGCAGTAGTAGATGTTGATTTAATTTTGCATGCATTCCCTGGCGAACGTAAAGAGAATGTGGAGTACGTGTCTGATTATCAACAACTTCCAAAAATGCATCAGCATCCCAACCAACCTCATTGTTTATCATTTTATCACAGGCCAAAGTGGTTTTTCTCCTGGAAGCGTATAGAACGCTTGGCTCTCTTTCTCAACTACCTGGGTGCATTAATGTGTAGAGTACCATCAAATGAAAAAGATGAAGGATATATGTAGATCTGCCGTCTCCTTGAAAATCTGGGAGACAAGCGTGTAATGACAAGCCGTTTAATTTGAAAGCGAGAATTTTTATGGAGGGTTTGCACATAAAATGGTATTGGATTGTAATAAAATTGAAAACAATGAACCAATCGTTGCGAACTGGGTTCATGTGTGGCTTGAGCAACTTAGCTACAGCTAGGAAGCCCAATGATTTGTTGTTTTTCACTGACACTGGACAACAGTATGACTAAAGCTGGACCTGTTTTTCCTCGTGAAGCTTCTACGCAATTTATTTTCTCACTTGAACTTTGAAATTACGGAGTGTGACTAATTCTCTACGAAGTAAATAAGTGTATGATTGATTTCCATTGCGCATTTTTGCTGGCATTGCATCATATCACTCACTGGATCTCAATCATAATCCCATCATCATGTAATGCATTAATAGTTTTTACGATGGCTACACGACCGGTGAAGATAACAAAGGGCTATTATTGTGATTCTCAAACTCATCCATTTATACATATGTAAATACATATAACCTTTACTTTTTTCTATATAACTTGAATAGCAACGAGAATGAATGAAAATTTTTAAGATTCTCTCCAGCGCTTTCGTTTTCTTTGAGCCTAGCGTTGCCAAAGAATTCCCCTGAGCTGCTGTTTTTAGAATGCCATTTGGAAGCCAAGTAGGGGAGGCCGTTTTACTGCTGCTTTGTCTTTCATGACTAAATTTTACGAGGTGATATAATTTAGCTCTTTAAATCTTTTGCAATTACATTTCTTGGCCATCTGCTGATTATGAAAGTGGCAATCAATTTTGCACAGGCTAAGGTTAAGACAGGTCATAAACGTTTTGAATTTTATTATTAAGTTCACTTTAAAACCAAGATGAAAAATAAATGGAAGGATGTGAGGCGATGTAGTTATAAATTAGGTGGGAAACCGCCAAACGGAATAATTATGTGTCATCTCATTAGTTATTTATTAGCTACGGATGATTACACTTTATACATGATAATTTTTAAATCTATAAGCTAAAATAGGTTGGGATGGGACATTTAAAGCAATAACGACAAAAATTACATTCATATATGCAATTGTAACTCAAAGCTGCACTGGGTACTTCCACCTTTTTCTGGTTGCCAACAAGTTGTTTGAAAAAGGTACAATTTTGAAAACAAATAGTGTGCTAATAAGTAGCAGCTTGTCAACTCTTAGCATCCGTTTAGCAAGTCTACTTTGCACTTCACACACATCAGGTTTCGCACATTTACCCCTTGCTAGTTGCTATCACTAGCTGGTTCATTTGTTGATAATTGCAGTACTTCCTACTTCAAAGTTGTCCTTTCCTCTGCTTGTCTACATAGTAATTAATTGCATACAATATCTTCTGAATTTCGATTTCAATTCTACCGTGATTGACAGGTTGATAACTACTCCCTGCAAATAAGCGGAACTAATGGGGCAATGCTAAGGCAAATGTTTGGACCTTTAGGAAACTAGGACAACGTAATTAAATGGGATTCTTGCTAACGGATACAGCATTTTAAGTTGGAATTCTGGCATTTAGAAATAAACTTAATTTAGAAACTGTAGTTTTGCAGAAGAAACCAAAAGGTTTTCGTATGGGGCATCATAGCAAAACACACCAAGTCAAGTCAGGAAGCGATTGCGTCAGATAGAATGAAAAAATATGTGGTTGACTAAGCCAGTCAAAAATTGTTTCACAAAATAAGCTTTGTAGAGACACCTCTCAACGCACAGTTCGTACTCTGTAATGACGACACACTTCTATGTTGAGCGAGTGAAGACAACTTCATGTGACTACAGATACGTGGTGCTGTGAGCTAGAGGAACGGCAAGAGTTCAGACGAGCTTATGTAAATGTTGTGTATGTGTATGTGCATAATAGATATTCCCAAAGCTTTCTTAACCCGAGTTCATGAAAATTGGTACATTCAGGTCACTGACTGTGTTACTGACAGATTTGGTATTGCTAAAACTCTTACACAGATTCTTTTCCCGGGCCCAAAGAATCCATCCAGGACGCCGGTAGCATTTTTTCTGAACAATTGCAGCCTATGATACTTAAAGGTCTCCTGTTTAATGCATTTTCCGGAATCCCTGAAATAAATCATTTATGCGCCTATATTCTATCTCGGTATACTTCATCGAACAGATAATATTAAATAGGATAAATAAATAATATGTAGGGAAATGCAACAATTAATTAAATCTTGAAGCATTTTTAGATACCCAAGTTACAGTAACATTCTTATCGTGTAACATGTTTCATAGATTTTATCCACCAATTGATGACGTCAATTAAAGAATAATAATGTAATGCTAAAGAATGTCATTAATTTTTGTAATACTGCACCATAATCTATAACTACATGTAAGAAAGTGTCAACTGCTATGCAATTTCATGAAACAGCCACATGAATTACGATTTACGACGTCTGTATCAAACAATGCACTCTGGGCACTTGACGCCTTACTAATGAACCCCTTTGCCGGTTGTAATGACACTCTAATGTATTAATTACGTTTTATATGTAACTTATTTTATTGCCATTAGGATACCAGAACTAGCTTATCACATGACATTACTCTTTTGTGCAAAATTCCTTTCGCCTGGTTACGTTTCACATAATTACATAAAATACATACATATTATTCAGTCTGCAGCCATAACCATATATAGATGGTACTAGAAAAAACTTCCAATGTATGATGCAAAAAAATTTGTTTGCAGTCTATGTAAACTTCCGGTAGAACGCTACTAGCGTAGCTACAATCTAGTAGGAACAAGATCGATTTCACAAATCATGTATTTATAATTGATTGTAATTTTCGCCTGACTGTTTGTCTTTATATTCCATATAATTTTATTCATACATAATATATGTTATGCGGATAATCTTGGAAAATTGGGCATCAGCAGAAAATTCTAAATGATCAGTTTCAAACAAGAAAATCACTGCAATTTTCTTTATACGAAAAGGATATTGTCACTATATGGCTCATGGTAAGTAAGATGAAGCATTTAATTTATACCTATAATGCTTCACACCGTCATTAGACTCTACGTTATGTAGTAATTGACGCTACAAAGAGACCAAGCCTGTGGCAATGAGTCATGCTCGGTGTTTTTTAAAAAGGTGGATGGTTGGCTATTACTTGTTAGAACAAACACCAGCAAATGGAGCTTGAGCTGGTAAAAGGCAAACACGATGTAAAACCTTTGTTACCAGAAAACAAAATATTCGTTTCGCGTTTCATATGCATTTAGATTGAATGCTATTGCTATTTGTCATTCTCAAGATATTACGTCTGAATACAAGCGTCCTTGTCATTTGTTTGCTTCCTTGCTAAAAATCTCGTCATGCATAAGAATATGCAATTACTTTGTTCAGGCCTTCGAGCAATGTTTGATTTGCGAAAACAAGCATCGCAAATGACTTTCTAACGATTGGAAATCGAAGAAGGAGGTGTATCTAATCACATGCACCTGATAATCAATAAACTTTTGAAAATTAATTACATACATTTTCCAATTTGTGCTCAACCAAAGGAAAACAATTTGATTTGAGTGTACAGAACAAAGTGAAATTGTTGATGCAAAAAATATGAGTCTGCAAGATTCTAAATCTTGGCCATTGATGACGAAAAAGTTGGCTTGGGTTTTGAGTCATCATCATCTTCATTTTTGGGAGTCAAGTCAGCAGAGTCACGACAAAGACATGCTGCATCACGTACTCAATTCGCACATGCATATAATAGTTTGCATTTTATTAGCTTGTCATATTATACAAAATATTTAAGACTGTTTAGAAGAGTATCGGAATCGGAAACACTGCAATCTACTATTACAATAGGACAACTTATGCAGATTATGTTACTACGCCTTACGGACAAGCAAACACAATAGAGGCTGGCTGACTGACAAACAAGTCGATACACTCGGATGAAAACATAAAAAAGGTTTACAGAATACATTTTTTATGCATTGCTAAGTATGACAGAGGCAAAAGAAAGGTTTATGCATGCTTTCCATTTCCCTGTACAAACTAAACACGTATGTATGCACAACTCTAGAGAATTATAAGAGCGACCGTCACTCATCATTACTTAAAGCTGAACGGGGTGCAGAATTGTTCTTGACGAAGGTTCAGTCATCAAACCTTTATAACGAAATTTTGTCCGTCTGTCTTTTTAAATTTCAAAATTTTACGAAATCTTGTCGTCTAAATTTTTCCAATGGTTGTACAGCTATCGCTAACTATTCACCTTAACTTACATGCAAATGTTTTATCTAAAACTGAAGTCCATTAGCAGGAAATAGGAAGTGATATGTACGTCCCTTTGTTATTCATGCGCGGCTTTGCACACACCCGTTTCATTCAATTTTACGAGTCCCCAGCATCCACAAAGGAAAATAGGAAGTTTATGTACATAAAAGTCTCCCTGTGTACATGTACTGTATTGCATGTTATGTTTTTACTGTAAAAGCCTAAAACTGCATGTACGCATACTTTTTTAGGATCTGATCCTTCTGTTCCTGATGATATCGTCAACATTCATTGCTTATGTGCATACATAGTATTATAGTTTTTTAAAACAGATTTTGATATAAAGTGCACAATATTATATCAAAGAACCCAACGACTGTCTGCATGCCTGCCTGCCACACACATAAAAATGGTACGGTGTATCATATCCTCGTCATCCTCATCATCACATCACCCATGAATGAATGATGCACTGCCACACTTTGCAGAACGAAGATGTTAATGAGAGAGAAAAGAGAGAGAGACGAGTGGTGGTATCCATCCGTATAGTATGGTTTGTTGGTAGTGTGGTACAAGTACAAAACAAGAAAAGCAAGTGAGTGAGGCAGGCACAGGAAATGGGAATTACTATTGGCTCATCTAATTCATCATCATCATCAACATCTTCTTCTTGAGTTCACCCATGCAACAGCAGACTCACAC
This sequence comes from Orchesella cincta, assembly GCA_001718145.1. Taxonomy (NCBI): domain Eukaryota; kingdom Metazoa; phylum Arthropoda; class Collembola; order Entomobryomorpha; family Orchesellidae; genus Orchesella; species Orchesella cincta. The sequence continues at coordinate 96,249 of LJIJ01000258.1, read as the reverse complement.
TTGAAAAAGATGATTCAAAAATCTGACATCCCATCGTCATAACAATGAAGTAGTCAAGTCAAGTCAGCTGCTGCAAACTAACAGTGAAGCTAATAAGTAACAAATTTTGTAGTGATTTTGATTTCTTATATTATCCAATAAAAAAGTGGTTGTGTTCCTCGTTGCTCTTCCTGTTTACGCTCATCATCAAATTACTTTATTAAGGAGGTGATGTAGACACTGCTGAATTGCTACGGCATTCAGTTCTGTGTGCGAAACTTGCATATTTTATTGTGCTGTTCCCATCATTCTAAAATTGCCCGTCTTGTGTGTTGTCGGCTTGCAGCATCAAGAAAAACGTGTCTGGTGGATTTGATGTGATATTGATTGTCTTCTCCGCAGCATCTTCCCTGTTTTCGGCATTGCATTGTCGTGTTTATATTACAATATAGTGAAGATGGGATGAGAATGGGGGAGGGAGGACAATACGATGTGTGAACTATCGGTGTTTCTCTTAGCCGTGAAATCGGTTTTGTGACAAATTAAAATTTCATCGGTTATCTTCAATCGTGCTTTGGGGAATTATACTGCTACCAAAAGCTCACAGTCAGTTAAGTATGTACTCTTGATATACTACATGTGTGTATATCTACAATATATATACTTAATCATTGTAATCAGCTGTCTTGCTAAAGATTAGGATTGGATATTGGGGGAGTCAAGGATCTTAGTGATTTTAGTGCAAATACTTTTGTTGTGCTAATTATTAAGGTAGTGAAATAAAACTTGGACTTTTAAAAACCCTTCAGAAACTCCTTTGTATGCAATACTTTGAAGGTGAACCTTAAAGTGACAAAGCAAGTACAATTTGGTGGTTGACGATTAAGACTGCTTCAGGTTATTTGTCCTTGGTTTAAACCCTTAAAAACTTTCAAGTCCAGAGCGGCTACTAACTGGGGAAAATGTTATGTTGTGTTCGTCCTTACCCAAATTATCAATGTGATTTAATGGAAATTTGGAGATAGAAATACAATGTAAGTCTTACATTTACCAATTATTACTTAGAAACCTGTAAATTGCAAATGTGTTTTAATTCATGCGGTTCATTTATTCAAGTTTATTAGTTTCTGTTGGAGAATTCAGTTAAGCTTTAAAGTTGTTCGAAGCACGTATGTGTAGATATTTGACACATGGCTTGTTGAAAATGGTCGGTCGGTCATAAAACTTTGAAATTGTTACTTTTCATAGCCATTTCAAAATGCAAAATGTGCAATGGCACAAATTAAATTGCACCTTTATAAGTGTCAATACCTACCAAAGGGATAATGAACGAGGTCAAATGACGCAAAGAGAAACATGCATTTTACATTTCAAAAATAAAAATTTAAACAGTTATTTACACACGTCATATTTTATCACGCCGATTTTCCCTTTTAATACTAGATTTTGTCATTACTACTGAACAAAACGTGTAAAGTAAAAAAAATCTCATTAGGTATATGTTTTCGTCATGTTTAAACGACATTTATGAAGTGCACGTGCTCATTTTCTGAAGAAACAACTCAAAGAAAGGTCTTACAAGCAGTACAGCAAGATATGCGTAACATAAACTAAATGCGTGTTGTGATTTTGATGTCAGAGTGCATAATGGTATTGCATATGAGGTAATCCACACCTCTGTTACATGACGCGACGCGCGTGTCGTATAAAAACCGAAAATGTTTTTCCCAGTAGCTATAAAACATTGTTGCAGCATACCGGAAACAGGAAACGATTTGATCAGAGATGTACATATATTGTGTGTATGTTATGAACATTCTGCCGTAGTAAAAACGAGAGAACTGCCAAGAACTGAAGTGAAGGCTTCTTCTTGGGTGAAGTTGAGTAGTTGCAATATTGAGGTTTTGTTTGTTTTTATTACTTGTCAAATGCGATGTTTAAAACGTTTCCCTCTTACTTCTCACGACCATGGTGCACTCCGCTTGGAGACGAAACATCAAAATCAAACACAAGTCAGGCCAAAATAGCATTTCAAATGTGGTGTAGGTTGCACACAAGCAGTCAGCTTTGAAATACTAACATTAGAAAATGAAAAGTGGATGAAGAAAGAAATATGAATGATGCATGTATTCGTGCGGCAAGAAAAAGGAAGGTGTGAATAATAATGTGTTATCGTAAGTGTGGGAAAATCTACCATGTGCATGGCTATATTCAATCATGCAATCCTACATCCGACTAGCATCCTCTTGTCTTGGGCTGCAGGTTTGTGATTACAAGTTTGTACGACGCAATGGTAAAAATATAGTTTACCTCACCATCATGTTCTGTTTTAATGCAGTAGCGAAACTGACGGTATGTTATTTATGCGCTGTCATAAGTTATGTAATTTTGATGTCGGTATTTGAACTAAATTTTAAGTATGACTTAGCTTAAAAAAACTAATTTTGGATAAGTTAGGTTAATTGGATTAGGTCGAGCGTATATCTACACATTCGGCATTGATCGTAGTAACGATACTATCATGAGTATGGGCATAAGTATGTAATATATGCAGATTAAACATGTCTAAGATTTTTAGGTAAAGACACACTGGCATAGTTATCTCTGTGCAATGGGATTGCTTAGTCATAGTTTCATTCATTCATTCAATGTTTGAATTGAATTAGCCTCATGTGGCCTTTCGTAATTTAATTAAATTGGGTTTGACTGCAAGGCCATTCCCATTTAACCTTGCGTTTGTATAAAGCGACTTTATCGCATCCCTTTTATTATCATTTCTTCTTAAATTAAATTACTGAACTATTTAAATATTTGCACTTTTTGTAGTAAGCTCCTCAACTCAAGGTGATTTTAATTAAATTTTGCTATTTCAGATCTATGCGAATTTCAATGGTTTTTGCGAACTGACGAAGTCTTTCCACGGCTTCATTTGAGGATTATTCCTTTGCAAATATGGCAAAAACGTTAACGTTTGATCCCTTTGACCGCCGAAGGTAAGTAGTAATTAATTCAGCTCGGATTGTTTGCTAATGCTTCATAATGTATTGAGTTTTTGCAATAATTTAACATTTGTTTAACATTTTTCTGGTTCTATAGTTGGTACTTCGGCCCCATTTCCCGACAAGATGCCACGGATTTACTGATGGCAGAAAGAGATGGAGGAGTCTTCCTTGTGAGGGATTCATCCTCAATTCCCGGCGACTATGTCTTATGCGTCAAGTAATTTATTCATGCTATTTACCTTGATTTAAATCTCATCTAAAATACGGGGAAATACTATAATAGAGTCTTGTTCTTGGAAATTTTCAGAGAGGATTGTAAAGTCTGCCATTACATAATTAATAAAGTCAATGAAGATAATGATGGAACAAAGTATCGAATTGGCGACAGATACTTTGCGGATTTACCTTCATTGCTATCCTTCTACAAGCTTCATTACTTAGATACCACTCCACTTGTTCGACCTGCTACAAGAAAGTTGGAGAAAGTTATAGCTAAGCACGATTTCGATGGTGCGGTAAGTAGAGAAATATTTGTTTAAAAGTTTAAATAGTACAGAAAGTGTTGACAGATTGTTAAAACATGTGTTTGATGTTGTAGGACCCAGAAGACTTACCTTTTAAGAAAAATGAAGTACTAACTATCCTGAGTAAAGATGAAGAGCAATGGTGGACGGCGAGAAATAGCTTAGGTCGTATAGGTGCCATTCCTGTCCCGTATATTAAACCGGTATGGAAAATTTTAAGTAATTTAGGAAACCAAAACTTGTGATATGTTTTTTAACACTCTCTTTGTTTCAGCAGTATGACGAAAAATCAAATGATAACGTTATGCCCACGCCAAACAAGCCACCTAGTGAAACCTCTTCTCAAACATCGGAAAATCACACACCGAAAAAGACTTGCCTCGAGGTAAGTACAATTTATCAATAGCACAAGGCGGGCGTTTTTTCAGGGAAATGTTACAACTACAATGCATTTTTATTACAGCCAAACAAGGATACATACGCAAGAGTAAAACAGGCTCGTGTTCCCAATGCATATGATGATACAGCCCTGAAACTGCAAGTTGGTGACATTATTCGAGTAACCAAAATCAATATTAGTGGTCAATGGGAAGGAGAATTGGTAATGGAGGGCGGAAAAGGTGGAAGGGTAAGTTCAATGGAATTGAATTATACAAAACCTCATTGCCACTTTGATTTATTCCGCTAATGACCTTTATTTTTTTTGGCAGAAGGGACATTTTCCATTTACACACGTGGAGCTGATCGACTACGACCCCTTAACAGCATCACCTAATCCAACAATTCAGATTCCGGACTGAGAGCATGATACAAGTAGCTGTTTACAAGTCGCACAGAGAATAATATACATATTATGCTAACTAATTGCCATAACATGCCAATACATTAGTCAAATTTTTGTTACGTCGTGTGTAAGATAATCTACCTAGAGATTCGATCCGTGTTTTTTGAGTGAATGAGTGAAAATATTCGGTATACAAGTGTTTTGAGTGACTGTGAATAGCGTAAAGTGTTACAATTAATTAGTATGAAAAAAGCAAAAGAGAAGGTTGAACATTCTGTACAAAAGTTTTCGGTATGACTATTTCAGGTATTTGGTATGATTACGTCTCCCAGAATTATATAATGCAGCATTGTACCAGACATATATATATAATATATATTATTGAAAATATTTTGTTATCCATAGTTTAATTAACATTTACGTATTGGTGGAGCATCCACTGGATATTATCAGTCAGTCAGTTAAGTCAATTATTTTATGAAACTGGCTCCTTCCTTTCATTAGCGTTATTTACGATTAGTATTTCAACTCGTTATCATCATATTCAATTTGTATCACAAATAGTTTTTTTTGTGGCTCATTCATGTCAACTAATATTAATATTGTGGCATAGTATCATCATCTCTTTGCCAGTAAAAATTATTTTGCTGTTACAATGGCAGTCAAAATGGTAGCTTTTTTTGGTCACATTTATATCATTTAGTTGAATCCAATATGCTTAAAGGCTTAAAATCATCGGTTAAATTCTAACCCTACGTTGTTAAATTCAAAAGCTGTTACATGTTCAAATTTGTTGAGCTATTTACCTGTCCTAAAACCTAGCTGTGCAATAATTCTCGTTAAACTAATGGAATGTCGGTATTATAACAGAATTCATTGAGGTTGGTTTTGATTATTGTTTGTTAGACAGCGACTTTTATTTCTAAAGTGGAGAAAATGTTTCATAAAAACTAGTCACCACCAGGTCATGCATAAAAACTAGTTATGAGTTTGCTTAGCAAGACATTGTGTTAGCTTATATAAATACACACTTACTTAATGTGACCACTATTAACTAAGACAAAAAAAATTGTAGTAGGACAAAACTTTGTAAAATGTTAGACGTAGAGAACAGTTACAGTTCTGGATTATTCATGATATTCTAACTTCCGGTTGTGCAGGTTGGGTATTGTGAGCTTCCATCCTAAAATATGAAATGGATTGTTCGGGTTTTCAAATTTTTATATGATTGCGAAGACAAAGAGTTTAATATGAATCCAAGATTCATAATGTTTGGGGTGGTAAGACTTTCAAAAATTTAACGCGTTATTGTGCTTGTGACAGGTTTTTGTCTAAAAGAATATCGTATGGTTGGAAAAATAAAAGTTTTCCGTATTGAAACTTGGGTCTATTTTCATTTATGTCATTATTACTTGCATAATAACTTAAATATAGTTGAACTCATGTTATAATTAGCTCGTTGCAATGCTACCCATAACAATACACAACATGTGCATCGATGACCATTTTCTGTGTAAATAGATTGAGATTTATGCAGAGTTAAGACGTCAAGAATGGGTTGCTTGCGTTTGTTATTGGTTGTTGTCTTTAATTACTTCATGTGAAACATTTAGCATAAAATCAATTTATGTGCTACTATCTTGTCCAACGTCATTAAGAACAGATTGAGATTAGGTCTGAGTCGTTTGGCCATTTTGATTTTCTTTGGCGTCCTTCTTTTTCTCATGTATTTGGTTTGTGGTTTCCATTCCTTTGCAACCAAAACTAATCATCATCAGTATCAGTGTATAACAATATATTGGGAATAAGGATGGATTTCCGTGAAGACAATGAGGAAAATTTTACCGCATAATATCCTACTTATCACTAGCCAACCCAACGAAACCATTAGTCCATTATTTTTGCTATATGATTTTGTCGAGGAGCTTTTAGAGTAAATCCAGACCAGTCAGTGTGAATAAACTTGAATAAACAACGTAGAACGCAAAAACAGAAAACTAGAATTTTCTTTTGTTGAAAAAATCTGTAGATTTATATTTAAACGTTTGTCATGAGCACTTACAAAGTGCAGAAGTAAGCTTTTTCAAGTAGCTATTCAAACGGAATTAAAGGTCGACCATGAATTGAAGGATATTTTCAAGTTTATGTGATACTTTTACGGAGTTTTATTAGTCAGATTGAGTAGCAGCATTAGTTTTCAGGATGACATCTGGAAGCTTTGATGAAACAGATTTTGAAAGGTACGATTTGTTGTGGTAGTCAATTTTGATGTTGTAAACTTCTACTCCTAGACTAATTATGTTGTAGCATTAATTGTAAAATTAACTACTACTTTAGCCTTTATTTTGACGGCTTGACATTTGAGGACGCAAAAAACATTCTGGTTGATGAAGAAGAAGGGGTGTTTTTAATCCGAGCATCGTCTAGAGGTGGATACGTGGTTTGTGTTAAGTGAGCGCTATAGTAATTTTGCACTGAATAATGCTAAAATAAAAAATCCCTAGTAAATGTGGATTTTAAATGGTTTCAGAGAGGATAATGATGTCTCGCAATATTCGGTAAATGTCAAAGAAATCGGAGGGGAAACAAATTTCTTTATTCGGGAAGATTGTCCATTCAAACATTTATCCTCACTGCTGTCATTTTATAAGCACAATAAATTTAAAACTACTGCATTGAAACGGCCTGTGGAAAATGAGAGAGTTATTTTACGTCGATCTGTAAGTTTAAAAAAAATGAGTACTGTTTTAAAGCCTTTGTTGTAAATGGTGCTGTAAAATATGAATTACATATAAAATTGCAGAGCACCGAGCGCGGAATCATTAGGTCAGAAATTCCCACTGGCCACCCTTTTCAGCATAGACATATAAAAGGGCTATCCGCCCCACCAGATATGTCTTCCCATTCGCAGCTTGGTGGGGTATTAAAAATCAAAAGTTTGCTGGTAAAATGTATTTATTGAGTAGGAAATGGTAGAATCAATTATGTTTGAATTAAATGTAGTTAAATCCTCCATTGTATGCAAAAGTTGTGAGAGCTAGAGAGCCAAATGCATATGACACAAAGTGGTTGTCACTTAAAGTGGACGATGTCATCAAAGTGGTACGAATGAAATCTGGGATTGGAACAGGGGAACTAAATGGAGTAGTAAGTCACTTAACATATTTATAATTATTCATTGTTTCTATCTAAATCATAAACAATACTGTTTAAGGTTGGTGACTTCCCAATGGTAAATGTGGAGTTACTGAGCAAGCCTAAATGAAACGGCTTGCAAATCGAAAAGTTCTGGAGGACTCGACCATTTGAATCTTTTTGTAAAATACAAACTTTGTTGGATACGGATGTGGATATCATATCATTTTCTTCATTGAGGATTAACCAAACAAATGTCGACAAAAAATCTTTACAATATGTGTTTTTATCAAAAGGCTATCTAAAAATATTTTCAGGAGCAATGAAATTTTACTGTTTTTTTTTTGCCTGAATTTTGTGTCTCGTGTGGTGTCCGTAATTTGGATTGATGCAGTAGTTGCACATTGTATAATTTTGTGACAATAAAACGTTCAAGTTCATCTATGTAAAAATGAGCTCTTGTTCTAATTCTGTCATCCTCAATCTAACTGCTTCGTTCTGAGAACAATTCCCATACAGTATCATTTCCAGCCTTCGCATTTCAGCTAGCTGGAATTTGAATCGACAGTACGCGAGAGGCTGCTGGGTGCAATCAATATTCCACAAAGCTGGGTGAGATTGAACTTGTCACATTGCCTAAACATAGTCATAAACAGACTCCGGACGTCTAGACTCTCAAACTAACAGGAAAGGGGGTGACATGCTCCATGTACAGACAGATCAGGGACTATTTGTTTTGTGTGACAGTGACAGCAATTGTTTCAGGATACAAACAGGAAGAGGCAAAGCTCCTACGAAGACATTTTTCATGTACCATTATCTATTTTCATAAATTTCAACTATAATACAGCTCCAAAAAAACTCTTTGATCCAAATGCATTCCGCAAGGTTTGATTACCAAATTTGAAACATCAATCATATCATGAGCACAACCACTATTACAAAGCATAATTGATAAAGGATTCATAATGAAATAGAATTTACATTTTGTTGGATTAAACATGAATTAGTTGGCTTGATAGCAAATGGAAAGATAATTGTATTTGGAATTTGAACTGCAACCTAATGTGCTCACTTGTTGAAAACACTTGCTTTTATTGTAGTTTGTTGACCTTGAATAAAGGGGTAGAATAGAAACAAATATAATACTCGGTTATAAATATTTTACATTCCGATTGTGAACATTGAATGAAGAGACGTTGTATTATATAAATGCATTTGTAGAGAAACATTATCAACAATATAAATCAATCCCACTCCAGCCACGATCCTGCGTTTAGGCTGTACTTGGAACGTTACTTCTCTTTGTGACCAACCTACCAACCAACCCTGGTGAACACCTGTATTTGCCAAATAATAACTTTTAATAAACGTCCCCACTACAGGAATAAGCAGCTGGTAGGCAAGCCATATTGGAGTAAAGTAGCTTTCGTTTGAAATGCCATTAATTAAACCAAAGTTTTCAGACGTACAAAACAACTAATTCTAAAAAAGAGTTGGTAGTAATAAACAAAATTTGCATACTCGTTGCTTTTTATTCCATTTCTTATTTACTTTTTGGAAAGCAATTCGTTGAATTAAGTACTAAAACTTATTTTGAACATATTAAAAACACCTAATCAAAGCCTCCTCTAAATTATACCACATCCTTCATCATGATTGACATATTGAATCTTGTATCCTTTCCATTCAATCATTATAATCCATTCCACTCCTATGCATAATATGTATACGAACTAACCTTCAATGTTAAAATTTTCTTGTTATGAATTTAATCAGATTCTACCTTAAAAGTTGTTTTAATCAGGTTTTGCATTGATACAACATTTTGTCCAACAAGTTCCAATATAATATAATTGAATCGTATCTGGATGCTTTATGCCATGTCATTCCATTACCATCCCGCTACACCTGAAATCATCCTAATATTCTGTCGTTTCAAACCAAAAAGCTTTGTAAATATTATGCACATAATGGATTAGCAGAAATCTACATGACTATATTAGCGCATCCAGCTTTTCTTCTCCCCAATAACACTAATAATTTCTCCTTTTCAGGTTCATGACAGGCAGAGAGCTACTCTGACTGATTGTGAGTCATTCGTACATGCATCATTCATATATTCGAAATACATTATTCCATGAGATGAGTTTCTGATTGCTCCACATTCCCATTCAAATGGGTTGACGTGATGCAAGTTTATTATGCAATGTCATGACACAACATATTTTTTTGTGAATATCAAAATATTAGATAGTTTTGGCTCTGAAATTGCAACTCCATCATATTATTATGTTCGTTGATCTCGGATGTTATCAACGGGTTTTCCGTGGACATATGGAGCTTGTTACTTTTTTCCTTTGGTTTTGGACTCTGGATAACTTTTTGTGCAATGGGAAAAATTAAAGTGTGAATTAAATTGAGGACTGTTTATACTGTGTCTGTTTTGATTATATATTTGGTGTTACACAAATAAGTAATTCATGTGAATATGGAGCCTGAGCTAGTTTCTTCAAAAAGCAACGGCTTGCCAAAGCCTCCCCTCCCCAGAACAATGCATAACTACCGACTGGACGAACTTTTCAAAGCTTGTGACACCAAGGAGCGCGGTGTTATAGGGCCTGACGAGTTTCGCGAGCTGTGCAACAAATTCGGCATCTCTCCATCTGATTCTGATGTCATTTTTATTGATCTCGACCATGATGGTGATGGGTCCATAGATTTTGAGGATTTTTCTTATGGGTTCAGAGATTTTCTAACACCTGGATCACGGCGGGGCTCCTTGCAAATTAGTCCTATCACAGATCCAAGCACGGACCAGCAGCTTCTTGAGATGGAGAAGAGACACGCTTGTGCTCGCAATGCGTGGAAACATTTTATGAATAATGTAGGACCGTCCAACATTCAACCTTTTATTTCCAACAACAACAAGTAATAATGCATTCTTTTCAAGTGTTTACGGCATGAGTTTTACGGCAGTGCGCAATTTTTCTCTTCCCAATTTACATGTGCGTCCTTCCCTGTTCTTTTTAGTAAGGAAGAGTTGTATGATATTGTGGAAGAAATTCGAAGTGATCCTGGGAAGGAAGTGCCCCCCACGCTGGAAACGGCTTTGACAAGTCTCATGCTCGATGTGCAGCATCTCCACGAGGAATACAAAACTTTGGAAAACTCTTTTCGCAAGTAAACGACTGGTAGTTTTATAAATGCGGATGAAATTATTTAATGCATAAAAAGTACATGCTCGCATATTACGCAAAACACACTACGGATAGGTTTGGGTTTGATAATTGAAATGCTAATTTTCTCTGTCAACCTTCAAAATGAATCGTTTCATAAGGAATTTATAGCTCAGTTTCCATCAGCACGTGTAGTTTTAATGTGACTGGCTGAGAGTAAACGCAGAGTCGGGTCTAGAACCTGCAATTATTGATGATGGTGATGATGAGAGTCAAAATTCTCATTAAAAACATGAAATAAGCATAAACCAAACCACACAAAACAAAAGCGTGCTCTTGTTCTTCTTCATGTTCATCATCAAATTCCAAACCACACACCTTAATATTTTCCCTAGAGAACGTGAAGTGCACGCCGCACAGCTTGTGGCTCTCGGTGAGGAACTGGATCAGCAACTTGCAAAGGCTGAGGCGAAAGCAAAGGCAGAGGCAAGACAGGAAGCTCAACGTCAGATGGATACAGAAAGAAAGAAAATTGCGACGGAGATTGAGAGTCAGTTGGCAGACCTTTCTTCGCAAATTAGAACATTTCAAAAGGTAGGGAAATGAAGGTTACTACTAGTCTACTTAAGAATAGCATTGTGTATGATGTTCCCATGGGTGAAAAATTGATGAAAATATGAACCTGAGCAGCAGCACAGTCTGCAAATTGAAGTTTCTCAGGTTGCCCCATAAAAATGCATTCCAAGGTCATATCATATGCAATGTAGCTGCATATTATAAAGCTGAGTCTCCCTATAAAACAAACATTTCAGGTGGAAGAATGGTTGGCTGAGGAAGAAGCAAAAGAGAAGCGTTTGAAGGTTCCAGAAGATCAATCAAAGCTCCATGAGGCAGAGAGCGAGAACAGGAATTTGAGAACGGCACTCGTGGAAGCCCAAATGAAAGCAACATTGCTTCAGACGCAACTCACTCAGAAAAGAAATGAATATCTTGATTTGTTTAATGCTCTTCACTCGTAAGTTTTTTCTCCTGAGAATACATGGAATTTACAAGGGCTCCTTAGGCTGGTTCCCTTCGCCGAAATGAAATGGGTTTATTTATGTACCATAGGGAAAAACTAGCAGCTTCCGAATACAAAAGCCAAGTTGACTTGATGCAGAATCATTTGGTGGTGCTCAGGTAATTACAATTTCTCCAACAAAATAAAGTCTCTGCTTTCTTTTATGTTGATATGATACATGATCTACTCAAATGGATGCGAATAATTGGATTATGACTGAAGTACTTTTTACTTCTACGAATTTTCAACAACATGGGTGATTACATAACGTGCTATGATCTTAACAGTGAAGCAAACCGTGTATTGTCTGATGCGAACGACTGCTTGTCAACACAGTTCCCGGTAACTTCAGGGCTCACCTCCCCATCATCGTCTTTATCGGCTCAGCATGACCCCGTCAATTTCAACTCCTGTCCAAATTCCCTCGGCATCATTGAGACGTTGTCAGACTACTCTCCATCTTCCGTGAAGCAGTCATCCTCAGATCCACGACTGCCAGCGCAAGCATTTTATGAGACTGACAAAGGTGAGTGAAATACAATACTTGATCGTTATTCAGATGCATTGTTGTGCGTCGCAGTAACGTTAATTGGGAGCCAGGGTCAATTGTCAACAGTTTGAGTTTCCCTTTTTGATGCTGACTTAGGAGTGCCATGAAAATGAGATTATTTTTAGTGTTCTTTCAGGTTTCACATTTATTCCGACTTTATTACTAATTTAGGAGAGAATATGAAGAGGATGGTTAATGATTGAACTTCCATAATTTAATTTGTGTTGTCGACTAACAAATAATCCTCCAAAGTGTTTTCTTTGATGTTGTATAGCGTAATGAAATGTTACATCTGGTAGGCAGACGACCTACACATTAAATCCATTAGAAAGCTAATGAAATCCTCTTTTGTTACTGAAAACTTTGTGGGTTCTTTGCCTGGTAAGGCTGTTAGCTTTTCTTTACGATCATCCCTTTTTATGGGAATGAGGAGTTGAGGAATGCTCATTTAGATTTTAATATTTTCTCCTGATTTTATCTTGAAACGATTTTCTTGTAATTAAATTATTTTAGTGTCCTTGCTTGTCGTTTAATTACTTTAATTAAAAGCATTTCCAAGGTTTTAAGTTTGGTTTAATCATGTATAAACTGTTTTTTCAAGAAAGTGATACATTGTTTACTATAATGTCTAATACAACTCAATTAAAAATGGAGGTGGAGCTAAAGGGTTGCTTTATTTGCGAAAAGTTGTTTTTGTTTAGCGATGACAGCAGTATGCGTAAGCACAACACAAGGAACTGATAGCGATTAATTTGATATTTATTGGTTTATTTCTTGACTGCATGACGCACTTCTGGGTTAAATTTAATTAACCCCTTCTTACTGACGGAACTCGTATTGTATTATATTATATGTAGAAATATTGTTTATGATTGATAAACAGATAGCGGACGAAGTACGCTTTTGGACGAAATACGAGCGGAAGGAGATGGGAGTCCTTTGCCCTCAGGAATTTGGACATCTTCTTCCATCTTCTCCAATTCTCTTCAACAAAGTGGTCAGCCGGAGTCAAGACATGGTTGCGTAACATATCAGAATGGAACCAGCATGGGAAAAATTGGGTCCAGCTGCTGCACGGAAAACATTGTTAGGGACGAGTCATCATCGTCCCCATCCTCATCTTACAACCGTAACCTCCGAGCCAACTCCTCTGAGAACACATACAAAAGTTTTGATCGCGGGGAAGACGCAGACTTGTATGAGGCATTGAGTGTCAATCCCAATCAGTTGGGAAATAATGCAAAGTCGATGCGAGAGAATGACGCAGGTTTTGATTCGCAAACTGACTCGACTTTCTATCCGCATCGGACGTTTAAAGTTATTCTTGCTGGGGATGCTGCGGTTGGGAAAACGACATTTATTGAGCGAATTTGTCATGGTCATTTTACTCCAAATCTTAGCTCAACAATTGGTAAGGAGTTTACTTTAGCTTCATTGTTTTTTTGCATACAATTAAAAGTCCTTCATGATGGACTTTACATTTTGGTATGGGATTACGTTGGACTAGTTTTTAAATCAAGTTTATGATCCATTGCCATTATTGTTAACTTGTTATGTTCTTTGTGAGAGGAATGACGTGATGGGAGATGCAATGCACTTGCTAGAGTGACGTATGAGTAGCGTGTCATCATATTTTTTACAATCAAAAATGTTTAAAACGGTCCACTTCCGTCCAACATCATTTCACTAATGACCACCTTTATTTTTGTCAAAACGGTCAATTATGTGAAGCATGCGGTGCTACAGGGAACCCACATTTGAGAATAACTGATTCTTGCAGCATTTTTGTTTGAACTTTCATAAAAAAAACTCGAATGTTTGATGTCTGCATGAAATCTATACAAAGTTAGGGTTGATGTCAAGGCATTGTTTGTGTCTATGAATGAACTAGCTCCATTTTTTGCAATTTTTTTTAGGTGTGGACTTTCGTGTAAAAACTATAGAGCTGGATGGCAAATGTGTTGCACTTCAGCTCTGGGATACTGCTGGTCAGGGTAAGAATTTGATGATTTTTACGAGTATGATTGCGTGGAAATATTAACGAAGTAAATGTCTATGTAGAGCGGTTTAGGTCGTTAACCAAGTCATATTTTCGCCGTGCGGATGGTGTCATTTTGATGTACGATGTGAGTAACGAGAGGACATTTGCCAATATCAGGAACTGGATACACAACGTCGAGGTAGGTAAAGTAGGCAGTAAGCAAAATATAAAATGAGAAAATGCGTGTTTAGCGTCACATTTTACCGTTATAATCAATCTACAACTTGGCTGCTCACCGTTTAGTGGGCGATCAAAAGGTCGACAGCTTTTGTCATTGTCACAGATTATTTTTTTTTGTTTGGGAACTGCCATCCCTACGAATTCCATTCTGAATGAGGCTTGGACGATGAAATAATTAATTTTCCGGTTGAAAACATTTCTATGTTAAATATTTTTTGTGGGCTTTTGTAAAGGAAGGTGCTGGTAGGAAGGTTCCCATTGTTCTTTCCGGCAATAAAGTAGATCTGAGAGAAGAGTCATGCTCTCCACAGGGCTTGTGCGTTAGTCACTCGGATGGAGAAAAGTTGGCAATGCAATGCGGGGCAATTTTTGTGGAAACGTCGCCAAAAACAGGACACAACGTTTTTGAGGCGTTGATGATGTTGGCCAAGTAAGCACTTGAAATTCAATTGAATGTTTGTAGTCTTTGGTCTTGAATAATGAATATTACGCTTCTGTAGTATTTGCTTTCAATGTTCCATCCCCTAAACCACTCAATCTTTTATGTAATATGTTGCGAAATGCATCGAAAGAAAAATCAATTTCCCTTGAACCATTTTAAGTAAACATTGGACATTCTGAGTACGTGAATGCAAAGGATTTGTATGACTCCTCATAAATGAAGATGAGATGAGGGCACGGCACATGGTGCTCCTGAGTGAATGACAGTATAAATTAAGTGTGTGCTTCTCGGTGGCTTTGAGCTACTTACTGGGTTGACTGTTTGTACCTAAATTTATAGTCAGCAGGGATTTGATGGATTTTGAGTAGGGTTTTCGATTGCATCATATTCTCATTTTATGTGCAAGAATGCACTTAAGCAGTGTATTTAAAATCTGTTTCAAGCTACCATTCTTCATACCCGTATTTGCTCATTGACTTGGTTTGGTTGGTGAATTTCATGTTTTTGAGATTCTCAAAATTGGCAGTTGATGAGTGGAAGGAGCGCTATTGAGTTGGTGCCGTCAATATTATTTTTATTAGCAGAATTGAGTTCTCGGGCAAACAATACAATGCATGCTCAAAAAATGGGCAGAGGTGCGTTGCGCTCTAGCATTTTATTGACAGTTTAATGCTTTTCAATGGGCTCATTTGCCTTTGATTTTTATCTTGACAGTTCTCCTCTCTCACAGACGTCAGTTATTATTTTTTGTTGGGTTTTTGATAAGCCATCACCTTTCGTAACGCAACAACAATACAATAACACTCAAGAGGGAGGAAGAGGTGATTACTTGCTTTGCATATTATGTAGCGAATCTCATTGTGAGTACCCCACTCGGGAAGAATTACGCAAGGAAAAGGTAGCTACTCGCGTTAGTCAGAGTCAGATTTTGAAGTTGGGGTTTTATGCTCATCAACTGAAACGGGGGGTTTTACATGCTTTGTTTCATCTTCAACAATACTTGACCAATTAATCATTACTTTATGCATAAAAACTTGAGCATCTTGACTTGCTCTTAAATAGCATAATTGAAAAATGAGTTGCTAATTTTGCTGATCAAACGACAGTTCAATAACTACCTGGTTAGATAGATTCAAAGTAGAAAACTCAAACTGTATATATTATGCGTACCTTACTTATACAATATTTAAGCACTTTGAAGGGTTTTTGCTCTAAAATTAATCCCTTTTAATTTCAATCATTTCAGGGAAATGAGTCAGGTGGAGGATGCCGAGTTGCGAAACTCATTGCAGCTATCCGATCGTTCGGATGAGGAGAAGCTGAAAAAGAAGGGGTGCTGCAGTAGTGGAAGTAGCAATACGACTATAAATGGCGAGAGTCGGGGAGTGAAAGATAAGCGTTAGGCTTTGTAACGAATTGTTCTATTATATGTATGTGGGATTACTTAGCATTAAACGGGAAGGTAAGAGAAAAGTTTTTGTTTTCAAACTAGGAAGTGGGATTAACTACCTACAACGTCATGGTTTTAATTGTTAAGGATTCGTCCGCAATAATTTGTCTGAATGAAATAGTCGAACCTGTTAAGTATAAGACATAAATTACGTTTAGTTTTAGCGGTAGCCCTTTCCTGCTGTTCATATTGCTTTTGGGCATATTTAAGTAATTATATAAATGTAAATATATATTTTCCATTTGCTGTGAGTTATTCAACAAAATCATGTAATTTAAAATGTTAACACATAGCTAAATGCTTACGTTTAGGGGCAACCTGAAACTTTGACAGCCTTGTTTTCTGAAACTTTTGTTTTTGTAGTTAAAAATTGCACAATGCCGTTAATCCTTGTTTTGTATGAATCGGACATACTATCATTTTGCAATTGAGCTGCATTCGTTACGTCCTTTTGTTATATTTAAATGTGTCAACAATGCCAAAATGCAAATAAAATATGATTAAAGTTCATTTAACTCTACAACTGTACAACAATCCCTGAGTTTTTGTGCATTACTAGCTAATCCTAGCTGCTTGCCTAGTACACATCATCATCAGTCGCGTATCAAAATATTTAATCATTTTTGTTTTTACAAATTTTGCATATAAAAACATGATGAAAAGAAGTTTGCGCAACAAATGATGTTGGATTACAATGCAAACAATCACACAAGTTTTGTTTGTTATCATTCATTCGTTTCAAGTATTGTTTTAAACACTAGTTCGTAGTTAGTGGTCAGTTTGTATTTTTATTGGAGATAATTTGTCAAACCATTTTTACATTTTTATAAAAATAACAACAATGACCGCATCTCCACACAGTTCACTATCTTCTCAGCGGATATTGAGAGATTGAGTCATATTCCCTTTTCTTTGCACCCCTCCCATCCCATCAAACTCGCCAAAATTGACAAAACACTCAACCAAACTTTAGCAAAACGTATAAACAAACGAAAATCTATGGAATGGAGAGGGAGATCTCATTGATATGTCATTTTCAATCCCTGCGACGCGACCCAAATCTATTTTTGGGTATGCTACGAAAACCAAATAAATGCTAGTGAGTGTGAGTGCACTAGGTTGCATAAGAATAAATGAAAATGAACCGAATGATGAATTGATAGTGCATCAATCTCATCAATCAACATAAAAATGATTAACAATGAGCTGAATCCATAATGTATCAAGGATACCGTATATTTCACCATGTTTCTCTTGTCTACGTAAAGTACAATGAGACTGTTCAATCATCATCCATGAATGTTTTTGTAAGGAATCAAGCGAGACAGAGGATGGAAATTCTTTAGCAGAAGTAGCGTACGAGCGAAAGGAAGCCAACAGCTCATTGCTGATACCAACAGCCATAATAAAATAGGAAAGGAAGTGAACGAGCCACATAAAACAGAACGAGTTGCAATTGCAATATTCAATCTAATAGGGAGTCAACCAGGAGGACTAGGTGGATGGTTTATGCTTGTAAATAAAAGTGGGGAAATGAAAGCAAGACGAGTGGAATGAGTTGGGATGAGCCAGCATCATGATTATGGTTTATTTACATGTATTTTTAGGGTACGAGTTCACCAGTTCAAAATCAAATGGTGAAGTTTTGTTGAGATGGTTACATGATGGTTAAGCATGCGTAGAGAGGGGTAAAAGTGCGATTGTTTTAGCAAAAACAAAAGTGTACCAAATTAGGTAACAAAATGAAACTCGTCCCCTAATTGCCTGCTAGACTAGCTTCCTAAACTGTAAAATGAGGTAGAGGAAATGTAGGACACGTAGTCAGCCACCACCAGAAAAATAATTGATGAGATAGTCCGATTTGAGAGTTTGGTTGGATACATGAGGATTATGATGACGCTATTGATAGCAGTTTGTAAATAGTTGTCGTCCCAAGTCGTGTTAGTTTAGGCCATCATTATAATACAAAACAATGGTAAGCCTGTCTCGGGGAAAAGGGAAAACAAAGTGAGTTAAACAACTAATTTAATTCTGTGATAAACATCACAGGAATTTCAACACACTTTCATACGGATTGCAATCGAATTTATTTTGCAAATCCAAACATTTATGAATACATGTATAGTGGAGGAGACGTCATGTTTGCAATTTGCGATGCAACCTCAAAACTAAGGCAACTGCTTCTGGCGGAAAGCGACAGGTTTAAAATATGCACATTGTGTGTGTTATTTATAACTCTATTTTTAACAAAATGGTTGTAGAATCCATTCGGAGATGCACAGCCAGACCCAGAAGTAAGTAATTAGTATCTGTCAATTTTTTAAATAGAGATAAACATTTTATAGCTACCGTTTTGCTACTGTGGACCACTCACGAAGATACAGACATGAATTATTATGCAACGAAATTTAATGTCTTACTTATTGTTTTGCGGTCACTCTCGTTTTGATAATGGTAAACAAATTTATGTACATTCATTATTCCTTGCACAACCCTGTTTTCAAAAGAATGGAGCCAACTCCTCGGTTAGGAAGCGCCTAGAGCCTCAAAATTGATGAAATTGAATGAAGACTTTGATGAAGATGGTTTTAAAATTATGTAACGCTGTTCTCCACGTGTCATGTCCCCAATGACCAGGAGTGAAGCTAAAAAGGTATCGATATTATGTAGTCATCCCTCTGCAAAGTAAAAACTGCAATATTATTATGTGCGTGTTAAATGGCATTGTCCTTGGACATTTGTCATAGCATATGTGCTTAGCACTGCCTCTATCAAATAATTTTTACGAAAATGGTTACGGGATGAAGTGTCGCATCATTGCATCATTCACATCTGTACAATCTCTGATTCGATATGATTCACTTGAAACAACCGTGTGCTAATTCAAGATCAGCTTTTGATGATAGCTGGAGACACTCTAACCTTACAAAAAAATCATTACACTGTTGCGTTCCAATATACCCCACTTTGTATAACAAGCAACTTACAAACAAGATGAGCCCTATAATGATGTGGTGCTTCCTAATCGGTTGAAATTTTGAGCAGGGGCGAAACGAGGATGTATGCCTTTCAACCTAATTATTTGCATATTTTTTTCCTAACCCAACTTAACAGCAGTAGTTGAGAGTCCATGACGATTGCGGATTTACATGGTTTAGAAATTTTTTTTACAAACCCCTTGTATTCCAGCATAGTATATGTAGGAATCGCCATTGCCATCCCAATTTCCTTTAATTTTATTGTTTTACTTGATTTCATATACATAATCTCATAATTATACTCTGCTTTGCTGGCCAGCATAAAATTGTGGTCTTCAATGACACATGTGTACATTCTATTCCGTTCATTTCCGAGTTTATGACACTCTCCCGTCCATCTGCGTTGATTGTTGCATGACTACATTTACGTTTTGATCATTTATTAGCAAGCGACAGAGTAGTGGAGAAGCGTTTGTGATCTGTCCACTTTACTCATGATCAGCGGTGCGTTATATCTGATATAACGTGGATGATGATATTGATGATCAACACATTCCCCTATTATGTATTACTATTTACGCTTTCATTCACCAAAACCATAAAATATTTATATATCCAAGTATCAATATATGTGAGTGAGAATTACCACTACCTGTGGCTTCGGCGAACCTATAGATTCCCATTTGCTTAGACTAGACACAATGAGCACCGTGTGCATACGTACTTTCAACCACAAAATTAAATGAGCTTTGTTTAGACATGCAAAAAATGGTACGGCAACACCCAATCGAATTTCCGGTGTTCCGGGTTTTTTCTGAGTTAAAAAAGCTTTACGTTACAGTGTATGCATAAAAATGAGTAGCAATAGCTTGATGGCTTAAATATGTACTACAAACAGTTTTCACATTTTGTCGTATAAAACTACCGCGTTCATGTTTACTATATCTACAGTAATACCGTCATGAAAAAATGAGGATTTATGTATTTTTACGAGGAATTCCATTTGGATAACTTTTTTTCATTGTGACAAAGCAATGGTACTTTTACCCTGTGCATGTATGTATGTATGTATCTATACGTTGGTATAATTTCATTTTATGTTTTGCAGTAAAGATTGTTTTTGTGTTTGTAACTGAACCATTGTGATTTGGATGATGACCAGACCACATTACAATACCTAGCAGCACATAAACAGCTCCTACTGTATGGAGAAGAGTATAAGCTGCGGCACTCAAGTGATGCATATCATTCTAACTATTTTTTCACCCATTTTCTATGATTTAGTCTGTTCGTTCATGTTCATGTCTGTGAACATTTTTTGTTCCTGTATTTTTCAGAAATACGACTAGAAAAGGCGACAATGAACTACAGCATTAATTCTATGTATGCTTCCATATCCATGTCTTTTGAATGTACATACGAATGATTTTTACTCATAATCAGAACAGAGGTAATTTCACTATTTTCCCCCATAACAAAGTTGATGCTCGCTCCTGATTTTGATGATGAGTTAAATAAAAAAAGAAACCAACTCAAACGTTACTGTGGCGAAATAACATGCATGTATGCACTTTAATATGTACCAGGATGTGTGTTTTAAAAATTTTGGAATAAAAAATATATACTGAACTACTGCATGCATTTGGATTTTTCATCGCCACTGCATTTTGGAGTATGTACTATAGAAAAAATATAACTGTGATGGAATTGTTGAGGCAGTCAGTTGGGTTTTCAAGTCTGATCTGTGAGAGGATCATCATCATCTTTAGTCAGTATTCATGTGCTGTGGCTGAGCTGCATTGCATCATTATCCATTACTGCATTGTTGCTTAATCCAGACTATGTAGAGAGTGCTATAGGATTAGTTGGAGTGCTTCTTGAATATCAAAAAGTTTTAATGACAAATTTTGAAATATATCAATACAATTAAATGGGAAAGGATTAGTTTACTGGTATTTCAAGGTAAGCTATTCGATTTTCTATTTCGCAATTACCGTTATAATTATCTAAATCAAGGTGCTCATCTTTTTTTGAGAAGTATTTTCCTTTGTGTTGGTATCATAGGGATTCATACACTCAATGTTAAGTGTTGTATGGGGCTTGTTACGCAAAGGTAATGAAAAATTCATGACGAGTACGAAGCATAGGCTGACCAGACGTCCCACATTGAGGGGGACAGTCCCCCATTCAAACAATCTGTCCCCCGACAAAAAAGTGTCCCCCAAATGTCCCGCATTGAAGAGTTTGTCAACCAAAGTCCCCCAAAATGAAATTTTGTGAATTTTCCCCTGAGATTTTAATTTAATTTAATATTCTTTTAAATTTTAGCAAAAACTTATAGTTTTTGAAAAAGGGTTTTCAAAATTTTCGCAACAATGTAGTTATTTGCATGATATTTTCATAATTGTCAACCGGTTTCGTGCATTTTTATGAGGTTGTTTGTTTGAAGGACTTCTAAGTTTGTGCACACCACACGTTTTTGTCCCCCAGCATTAGTTTTTACATTAGAAAGTCTAAATGTATACTTAGTTTTTTAGAAATACAAAGATTTGACTATTAAGCGTAGGCTGAAAACTGTAGCCTGTAGGTTATCCATGACCTTCATGATAATCAAGTTTGATGCTTTTTGTAAGCACTGTTGATAGTATTATTTGCGCAATTAACTGTATGATTCGCAATGACAAATTTTGATGTTCAAATTGTCTACAGTCGACTGTACAGTCGGTGTTTGAGAGTTACCTGTTTTAATGTCCACATAAATAATGAATGCGGTCTTGGTTTTAGATGCGAAAATTCGGAAGGTAGTTTATCTTTTACTGCTGGACATCAGAGATTGCATACATATATTTTGTATAGCTAAAAAAATTGACCTGTCCCCCATTGAGCATTTGGTAATCTGGTCACCCTAACGAAGCACTCTAGTTTCATTTCATGTTTCCTAAATTATTACGATTCCATAAACACGCCTGAAATAAAATATTTTAGTGTTTATTGCTTCCCGTTTGGAGAGGTTTTTTAAAGGGGAATTTGAAGGTCACGACGAGCGAGCACGACTTTTGTCAAAGAATATAATATTGAAATGTTATTTTATATCTTGGTTCTGAAGAATGGAGTGGTTGCTGAAGCATTCCACCACGTGCATTTCCTGTCCTTCTCCAAGTCATAAAAACACTTGGGCTTTGGCAACCTTCCCCACATTTTGAGGTGTTTGAAGGGGATTTGCGTGTAGGCTCATACGTCAGCTAAGGTCAGCAAGGACATTGTATTCTTCATCTTGTGTGTGAACTAAGCCATTTCAATTTCCGTGGCCGTTCCTGTCATCGTTAATCTCTTTAATTTCAATTCAATGCAATTTTGTACAAATGCAGGAGAGTCACTATTGTGTGCATTCACTTAAAAACATTTTACATATTGGTTGTGAGCTGGAACACTTGTCATATATTGGTGACAAACGTTTTTATGACAGAACACAGCCAGAAAGTAGATCGAGCTATCAACCTGAAAAATCGGTTAGTAGAAGCAGCATATCGATAACATTCTGCATTAATAATGGCCATAATTTTTCAGCTTGTCAGCTACCTGCTTTCTTTCGGTGGATCCAATTTTCCCCGAATTTTGGAAAGTAGGTCGGTGTCATGTCATTTTATCTGTTTACCTTTGCAGTTTTGTTAGTTTCGTGATGTTTAGCTTTGCCAGATAGGATTCACATGAACATAAAAAACTTTACATGGAATAAATACAACACGACATTTTTATCCGGTGCAAAGTAAAATACAAAAGTGCAGCAAGGCTAATAGCTTGTTAACGAACTAAGCAAAAACAATTTCCATATCTAAACTTCCTCAATTGTGTTGACTATTAAGAGTTTTATACGTCCGGTCTCCATATCTAGAGTTTTCTTTTTAAGAGTCCGTCCACCAGTTAAATGAACTCGGATCACCTTTCTCTCTCAAACTGACATAAACTAGGAAAATGACTCAGGAGTGACTTGTAGCTGTGTATATCATAATCGACCTAAATTTTGTGTAAATTGCCATGACTACCAAGTCAAAACCAAACAATGGTTATTTTGCTAGTTTGACTTGACCACAAGCATATATTCTTGCTTGGTGCATGCATGCCCATAGACTCCACTTGTCGTCCCATTCCGTACCGGAATATAATGGTGGCACACTACTCCATCATTTTCCTTATTGTGTCCATGTCCACGTCAGCGACCAACCTTTTATTTGTATTTACATGTCATAATTCTTTCTCTTATATTCCGCATGCACTGGAAAAGGTGTATTGAATACAACTGAAAAATATTCTCATATAATGCCAACTTCAAGAAATGCATGACTTTGCAACGTTTTTTCTCCTGCAAACCGTGAATACGTTGTGATTATTCAAGCATGATATGAGTGTTGTTGTCCCTCTTGTAAATAGCCCGTAAACGAGTGGTCTCAAGCATTTTAGTAGACGTTTGGAAGGAATTAATGCAAAAAATACATTTTCTTTTCGTAGACGGTTTGGTTAGTCTCAGCAATTCATAAGGGATTTTGCTGTTGAACTAATCCCATGTCGCTGTTCCAGCAGAAGCTTTTGTACGAGGACCTCAGCTCGTCTTCAAAATCTGTGTGATTTGCTACTTTAAACAGCCATGATGAGGGAAACTGAGGGCTGAATGTGGAAATTAATGTGATACTGAAAAAAGATAGTAATAAAGACTAATCCTTTTCTGAGAAATGGTTTTGTGACTTTTAAGCTTGTTTTGCGAGTGAGTGAAAGTGGCTAGAAATACAACAAAGACAAACATACCTACCGAACACTTTTATATCTCCGTTTTTTGCCAACATCATTCCACCTCATTGGTTCCGCTCCACACACGGGAAAAAATTGTGTGCTCCAAAAATATAGGAAAACATAATGAGTTTAATATCGCTAGTTTGTACTCCATTTGCAGACATATTCCCGGCAGAGTGCTAGTGCACAAGCGGTGAATGACCGAAAGCGTGTGTTGGGCTTGCAAATACAAAAAAGAATTCTAACAATAAGTAATGCTTTGAGGTAGGCATTTGTCAACATTATTTGACGGCCGTTTTGAGTCATCTCTCTCTATTTTTACCTTTTCATTTCTCTTTGTTCACCCCGACTCATCAGTGGAGTGTTACGTTATATCAATTCTTGGTAATGCACTTACTTTAAACGTTATTATGAGCATGTTACGAAATACTTTGTATAATATTCAACTCAATGTTCCAGTTTTTAAGTAGATAGTCTGTCAAACAAAAATATTATTACGTGAGGATTATACCCCACAACAATCAGAAAGTTAGAAGCCACTAGATTATTGTGTGATCTCCGTTGCTCTAACAAAAGGCCGCTTGAAATCAGTGTATCAAAAAGGATTAAGTAATTGCGTGCTGAATTTGTCATCAAGTCAAAGGTTCGATCTAAACCTACGTAGCGTCATCGTTCCGACGTTGTCAGGTAAGTCCGTACAATGAACCTCTCGATGACTGATATCGTATCGCAACGCGTGCACGAACAAATTCCACTGCATGAATGAAATGCACTTGATCATGATCTACAAAAAAATTGGGCAGTTGAATGCGCATTCCTACTCGGATTGGTTTTAATTTGTACAAAAATATTTTCATTTTTTGCAGAGTTGGAAGGATTCTTAACAGTTTAACAGTTCCATGATGCTTAGCAGTTGAAAATGTGACGTGTGATAGAAGGAATGAATCTTACTTCACCCCATCTCTTTATTAAATGTGAATCAACCGTGAAGTTGGTCGTTGTTGGTTGATAAAGTAGAAGTGTCTACTTGGCTAAAAGTATAATTTTAATCTGCAAAAATAGTCATGAGTGATCCAACGGGAAACTCCGTAATTAGTAGCAGTGAGCGCCTTGGTGTGGGAACTCGGAGGGGGAAGCGAAAAAGGGAGCGAATTAGTGGTGATGGTGGTGCTAGAGTAATAGTAACGAACAGAATTTGGACTCATTTAGGATTGCTATTTTACGTAAGCTTCTTAGCACTAGCGAGACTCTCCTTTTCGCAGCCAACAGGGAGTGTTGACACAAATGAGACGCTTCTTACCGCAGCATCCGCGTCCGTTGAAGCTGGATCTTCATCCTCAGATCTCAACAGGGTAAGCCAAACCAGTATTAACCAACTACTTACCTGGGTAGTAGTTCTTAACACAATAGTTCTCACACATGCAGAGATTAGGCAAAGGCACACTCCCAATTTAGGTACGTAGTTCTGAGTACCCCCTGAGATTTTGCTAAAAATATCATTCTCAACAGCTGCAACACTACCTCCACAAGTTTTGATTAAGAGCTATGTTTCTCATCTCGCAAATGAATAATCCACTTACTTGTCTTGTTGCTTTTTATTCAGTTCTCAACTTGGTAGGTAGTTTAAGTTGGGTAAAAACATGTCATTCAACAAAATACAGTGATACGGAGAAAATGACGGAGTGACATTGCAATTGGAGGGTAATCACATTGAGGATGAATAACATGGATTACTGAAGATTATATGTTGCTAAAGAACAAGAAGAAATGATCAAAACATCTTACATAAAAACCTTAATTTAGGGATTGGGCTTGTCCTTCTCAAAACAGGTTATCTTGAGTTTGCACAAAAGCAACAAGATGTTTATCTCGTTAGATAACCTTTTTATGTGATGGAAAGGATGTTGCTGGTGAAAGCTGTTGACATTTTGATGCATGACGGGGGAAATCCTGTGATTTGATAAGGATGTGACAATTTTTTTTATATTCAGACCCCATTTATCTTGCTTCTTAAAAACATCAACATCTGGTCACCAAATTATGATTAAATGTTAACATTTCGTAAAAATCTGGTGATTTTCCTATTTTTTCGGTAGGTCCGAAGTGGTCGACAAGTATTTCCAGGTGAGATGTCGTGCCACTTGCCATTGTTATCCCCACTGTTAGCTGGTGGTAAAAATGGGTTGTGGCAACGAAAAAACATACATATTCTTCTACTCTTATATTGGGATAATAGAATAGACGTATTATTTCAATGGGTGCTTTTTAGTAATTCACTTCACTAACAGCATGATGCTTTTGCGACTTGACAGACAGAGCTTTGGTTATTCGTTATTCTCTTTTGTCTTTTGTACCTCTCTTTTCTTCCAATACTTCCTCCGTGTCATTTTTCTATATGATGATGTGATGTGAGATGTTTCTCGTTGTTTTTGTCTCTGCTCTTCTTTCATATGCTTCACGTGTCGGGTCTGTAAGACTGCATGTCTTTGGTAGATCTGTAATAGAAACGTAATCTGACTTGTTTGAATGTGAGGATGATGAATGCTGCTGTAGTCACGTTGCTGTCACGCGTCTTCGTAGTAAAATATGAAATGTTAAATTAAAAGTGGGGTAATACAAACACCTCCTTTGATTCAGATTCAATTATTGAGATTTGATTTCCATAAGCGAAGACGGTGACGAATCCGATGACTACGAAGACATAAGCTACCTGCCAAAAGTGTGAATGTAAAACGTTGCATGTTGTGATTTTTGCTTTTCAATATTGTAAATTTGTGGTGATTTACAAACTGCATGAAACTTGGAATCGTATGACAAATACCAAGACTTTGAAATATTCTAGCAAGGGAGTTTGTGTGTGTCTTAATGTTACGTCAGTTTGTGTTTGTGTTATTGAGAGTTGTTTATTTTTGTTGTCTTAACAAACTTTCGTGTGTTTTTGGCTTTTATAGTAAGCTTCTAACATTTAAAAAAATATTTGTTGCATCATTCAATTTCAGAACGTATGCATTTTTAAAAACTGATTTGAAATATATAAACTTAACAAATAATGCAATGCAAGACTTTTCAGATGTATATAGTTTTATCTTAATATCTTTAGTCAACTCATCCACTGTAACACCAACTAAAATGAGAGTTGTTGCAAAAACGAAAGTTTGACGACTTATTATGCAATATAATTGTTGGCCAGCTTTGAAACGATGGCATATTCAAATTATGAGTAAACAGTAAATATTCTCGGACATGAAAAATACTTGATGAAAAATTAGCAATTAAATGATAAAATCAAACAAGAGAATTTTCCTTATCTAAAAAATGCCGCACGAAGTGTAAAGTAGTTTAATTTATTAGTAAATATTGATGAGCAACCACAGCATGAACTTTAAAAGTGAATTAGCAGCTACGTAATTAGCTGATTAGTTGGAAAAAGTCTTGCCTAAAAATTAGTTTAATTTTTAATCATCGTTTAGCCCCATTGAGGCTTCATTTTTAGAGGTCGGGTTGCCTTGTGGCGGGTCAAAATATGTAGTTGCGTTGGGTGGGGGGTACGTTGGTTGGTGGTTGGGAATATGTGTTGTATCAGGCTGGCCAAGCACTTAGGCTAAAAGCAATGGGTCTGGGATACGATTCCCATCAGGTGTTATAGTCGGATGGATACGGTCTTATGGACGGCTTGTAGGAGCAGATTCCTGTAGCTTTGGATCCGGAGATCAGCCAGAACTCTGTGGATGGAGTCACAGCAATCTCAGCTCACTACATTGGGAGTTATCCCATGGTCTCAACAGCAACTGGATCGGGGGGCCAGTCGAAGATGGAAGTGAAGATAAAGAAGGTAATACAATGTGGTTTCGACATCAGCATCATCCAATTACTTTCATGAACTATTTTTTCATGGTGTCCAAACATAAATGATGATCAACGTCAAAACAAATATTTCTGGGAATTTTGATGAAACAAATGCGCAGTTACCGAAGTAAATGGGGTAGCCATATAAATCTAGTTTAATATTATAGGTGGCTACCTGGTGTTTGAAACCTCTCAAATTCCAAATATATCTGGAAGGTCTTCTCAAAGTGCGGTATTAGAAGGCCCCGTACACCCACCAACGTCTGCCCTAGGAGGATGTCTTTCTTTCAAGTAAGCATGCCGCTTTTGTTTGCCAAGTAAAAGTCCATTCGTTCTTGCAGCTTTTGTCTCACTTTATCTCCCTATTATCACAACTTTTGCATTATGCAATAACCACGGTAGCGATCATGACAATGCATTAGCAAAGAAAGTTTGTTTCGGATTGAATTTTAACGAGCTCCAATCCCATCGACGTAGCATTAGGAATACATAAGTGAATACTTACTTAGAATTACACTTTGTCGCAGAATGTCAAGGACATGCAGACATTCCTCGCAAAAAAAACCCTCCTGCGGCATCTATTACGCAAAAACATGCTTACTTACTTCTATCGGATTTTCGGCTCTTGATATCATCCAACCAATATCAAGTTCATGGAAAAACTGGCTCACTTCCCTGCCAATTAGGAGCTGTTGGTTTTATACTCGAAAATCAAAATATGGCTCTAGTTCTAATATCTATAATTTTAGAGCCTAAGTAGGTCAAGATGAAACTGTGTGATTTTCAAGTGGGTAATTTCGCAATTCTCCATGTTATTACGGGGAAAGTTTGTAGGAAAATGAAGTCGTTAAAGTGCATACAACTACATTAATTGCAAACTCAAAGCAAAATTAGAACCAACGGCTGCAGTACACCCCACATTTTTGGTTCGGTCTTTTTTGCATAAAATCAAATCAAGAGTGAGGAGAGACGAGGTCAGAGTAAAAGCAAAAGAGAGTTTTTACAACTTGCATGCATGTTGCCCAATTGGCAACTGCCAACTTTATTAAAGTTCTAGAATAGGAGCAGTAAGTTTTAATCTACGGAGCTCAAACAAAGTAGTTTTAGTTGTTCATTGTAACGCTGTTTCCAATACAGACTTTAGTAAAAAGGCGAATAGTCTGGATTTGTTTTCACTTGATATGGAGGGAGAAAGAAGGGGCTTGACCGGAACATGCAAAAAATGTGTAGGAACAAGAGTACCTATGTATTTCCAACACAATGACTACTACGGCAACTAAAACTACATGATGATGATGAGAATTTCTTGATGGCAATTTTTTCACGATATTAGAGTCTCGTAATATTGCATCCAATCACGCGGCACGAGGAGTAAGTAATGAAGGCAGTAATGAAATTCCCCTTTTTCTATTCTTTTGAGCAGGAGGGCAAGGACCTTAAGCTTCCTGTCTCGGTCCACTCCGTATTCCCATTTTATGGGCTGTTCCTTTGCCCAACTTCTTGTTTTTCCTTTATTAATTACAAAACTTAATGGTGCACAGCACTAACATACTCCCTCTCTCTTTACTCTAGCATTCTTGCAAGTATAGCATAGCCAAGTTTAGGTACATACATGCTGGATGCTATAATCTAGATTCGCTTTCATGCAAATTTCAGTGGAGCTTTGAAGCTCGTAAGCATCTTTTTTTACTGTTTCCTTATTCAATCTATATAGTACACTGGTGCTCTGTGATTACTTTTTATTTCAAGTTGCAAATTTGAATGGACGATGATGATGATGTTTTTGATGTTGATGGTGATCAAAGGAGAATGGGTGAAAGAGAGGCTCTCAATGGTCTTTTAGAGTCTTTATTATTTGCATTTATTTACCTCCTTATGTTCTCCCCTTCTAGGTATTCCCTGGACGGACTGAGTCCAGAAAAAATGAGAGTTCTGCTTCATCCGATTCTTCAATCTGAAGGTCGCTATGTGTTTGATGGCTTGTCACAGTTGTTGAGTAGAGACGCTGATCATGGTCAAGATGTGGTGCTTTGGGAAACTAGAGACTCAACTGATGGCAAATGGAGAACGGCTGAAGTTGTTTACACTTGCAGACATCCTCATCAGGTTAGCGCAACTTTTTTAGGCAATAGTCTATATAACCTTCCTAAGGAGAAATCAATTATAATCATTCAGCAATCAAATAATGAGCCATTTTTGAGTCGGTGCCTCAACCCAAAATTTTATGTGGCTTAACACGTCACACTACGTTGGAATTTCATCAGTCCCTAAACTAATCCACATAATCTATGCTCAACCATAATTCCGGTGTCTGGAAGGACAGTTCTTTTTGTAACCATGCAATTTGGTCATCAAGGTTT
This sequence comes from Orchesella cincta, assembly GCA_001718145.1. NCBI lineage: Eukaryota > Metazoa > Arthropoda > Collembola > Entomobryomorpha > Orchesellidae > Orchesella > Orchesella cincta. The sequence continues at coordinate 65,954 of LJIJ01000258.1, read as the reverse complement.
ATACAAAGCATAATTGAAATTGGCATTTAATATCCACCCGGCGGCCGAAATTGTTCACTCAAAGGCATTTTCTTCTGATTTATTTATTCATACATTACTCTTGTTTCCAACCACAAAATTGTAATTGGACCACTCAATTTTTTGTGAAAGGAGTTGCTTTCTCCTTTCATCTTGGCTTCTACTTCATCAGATATAATCTTACTGACCGCATGGACTACGAATACTAGACATTCTATTAATTTTCTTGGTATGAATAATATTTATTGCCACATCATACTGATTGGTACATCTCATTTCCATCATATTTGATTCTTTCTCACTCCCATTATGTGTGTGACGTGATCAAAAAATATTATTGCATTTTGCCCTCTAACTTTCTCCCAAGGTTATGGCTTGGCTAAAACATCAGATCATGCATCCATATTGATTCGTCAAGTCATCTTCTTTTATTTTCTGAGTGGAGGAGTAGTTGATGTCGTACTGCACTACAGACTACAGTATCCTTTGAGATGAAATGAGAAGGAACAAGAATAAATTCGACATTTTTGTTGCTATAAAGCGCCTTGTGTATGTATACGGCTTGTCATCTTGTTCTCTCGGCGAGTTGTTTTTATGATCACAGTTGGAATCTTTCCCTCCCTCGACCCCAAATAAATGTGGAGTACAGACGTAGTAATACCTTATATACCAAAACCATTATGATCATGATCAACCAACATTTTCTTCTAATACAGAGGAAACAAGAAGTGGGAGTCTGTCCAAGGATGAAGTGCAATTGGGTTTTAGTCAATGTGGCTGTTTTTCTGGTTTATAAAATAACGTTGTACTATAACAAGCCTTATAATTCAGTTTGGGCGCATTGTCATAATGCGTAGATGTCTCGTAATAATGTTTCTAAACTATGACAACATACATTGTTTCGACTCGACGAGGAAAAAAGTCGGAATTTTTATTGAGCTCGAGTCTTATAATGGCGATGACGACGAAGGGGATATTGTTGTTTGTTGAGGAGAAAATGGAATTTTCTTCCTCATGCAGCGTGTCCATGGTCAGGCAAGGTTCTTGAATCATTGTCATCGCCATCGTAAGTACGGTACATTAATTTGAAACGTTGTTGTGCAGCATGCACATCATCATGAGAAACATTCGTTGTTACCAACAATATCAACATCTCTCTGGAAAGCAAGGGCACATGCCAAGCCAACATCAACGAGTTCTCTATCAAAATACTGGGCTTGGTAAAATGGCCAGAAACCATATGAAGGAAAGGAGAGAGAGGTGGCTTTGGCTGGTTATGGTGTGCGTGCTAAATTGTACACCACATGAATATCTTGACAGATGGACATTCATTGTATCAAAGCAATATGAACATGAAAAGCGCAGACCGTGTATTGGATTGCTAACTTAGGTAGTCGCAACGAATACGGAAGCCTACACAATAAGCAGAAGGAGACTGTGACGGCTTTAATGCATAACATAACATATGGAAAGTGCAAGGTCATACTATGCTACATAATTTATATTTTTGGGTTTGACCTTCCCCGGTGTCACCCAAAACATGAGATATTAACATAACATAACATGAAAAACAATTTTCTTTCTTGAAAAGGAGAGGAAAATGGTATATAAATTCGGTTATTGATGAAATGTCAAGTTTATACGTCATTCTATCCCAATCCTCCAGCTCCTTTTCATAATCAAAATCGGAAAGGAATGAATGATGAATGGCATGATATAGCTCTATTTATTATTATTGTGGAAGGCATTCTGAAGAATTCTCACGTAGCCCCATTTAAACCACGTCTTGGAAAATGTCATGATTTGATTTGAGTTCAGTTCAATTCATCACGATTAATAAAGTGTGGGATGGCTTTTTAGCAACGGAAATTTTGGCTTAATATGATCATCACACCAAGCGTGTTTTAAATTGATTGCTTTTTGTTAATGAACCTGATTAGTTTAATTGGTTTCTCGCTGACTCATTTCTCTCTCTTGTCATTTGCAGATCTACTTGGAAGGAATCCCACGAGAACCATCCCAGCTCAGCCGTCGCTACCGAGGTTTCATTGCCATTGATGACGTAATGTTCAAAACAGCAGATCAATGTCCCGGCCACTGCACATTTGATGGAGGGCTCTGCGACTGGACAAATGAACAACAAGATGACTTCGAATGGACACTTGTAAGTTATCAGCGTTATTGTACTTACCCTCATTCACTTGTTTCTTGCATCCCATTTTGTCCCATTTCAATAGAATGTAGATGATATGCCCTGCTCTCCTTTCATATTTGCATGACATGAGTCGACATTTTCCCCATCCATAAATTTCGTCCGCCCGCATTCATCTCTTAGTATCGCATGGCAAGGTACACAAACAAAATAGTGGATGTCATCTTTTCCAAATGGCTGAGGGCACGCGGAGAGGTTTGACAAGGGCCATAAATGTTTATACTCGTGTTGACACTGGGAATTGGATGCTACTCTCAATCACAACGATATGATGTATGCACACATGACATTTGTTTGACCGGAGTAAAATGGAAAATGGAAATGGAGAGGAGCTTGAGTATCCACACGTGGAACACTTAAAATATAACGGGAAACACAACCGTCTTGCATACACAATTTGAGAAAAAATTCTGTAGTTTACATTCCGTTCCGAGTTTTGAGATGAAGGAAAGTTACTGGGAATGCCGCTCAGAGTTGTCATTGCTAAATTTCATTTTTACTGTTTTCTTTTTTGCACGTTCCCTATAAAAATTGCAATGCCATGTCGGTAGGATCGTGTCGAGGACGCACATGTTCTCTATCACATTATATCACTCCTCGTGCGATAATCTGGAGATAGATTCATACATCGTAATAATATCATCATCATCGTTGCGTCTTCATTTAAACGTCTTTATTGGGACATTTACTTAAGTTGAGTGGACGCGCCATCACATTACAGGAAGTGCGTTAGAGTTGATTAAACGGTTGGGCTTTTAGGAAGAGGACGGTAGCCACGTCAGAACAGTAACTGGTGATGGTCATGCAATAGCACAGTAGTATGGCTCAAGTATATGGGTAGATAGATGGGCGAACGTGCTTTCATGAGAAATTGTCGACTTATGTGTGACGCTGTTTGGCATATCTGTAGATGACACTCTTGCACGTTACCGTGTACACATCGTAATTACAGTTTGAGACTGGAAGACGGACGATAAAGTCACTTCTTACATAACCATCAAAGACCTTCAAGGGAAGAAAATGCATCTAGAATAAAGGCTCCCAAAAATGCGATGCAGATGCAACAAAGTATTATAAGCCATTGACTACAGCTATCATTTAAAAAAATTAACCAATGCGTTTGTTTTGAAGAGTTTTTCCCCCACAATAATATTAATATTTCATGTGAAATAGGGCCGTGGAAGCCAGAATCCTGCAACCGGACCAATCATGGATAGAGCCAGCTACACTCATGGTGGAAGCAGTGGAGGATATGCGTTCATTGATTCATCATTCCCAAGAAGGTCTGGAGACAAAGCGAGACTTTCTTCCCGGGAGTTCTCATCAACAAGTAAATTATTTTTCACTAATCAACCACCCTGTTGCTTCGTTTCACGCAAAGCTTTTAATTTGGAAATGCCTTACTCTGGTAGTCAATCATTCAGTTCCTCGTTTGCAATTTTCATCTCCGGTCATCCATAATTAGTGAAACGCACACAATTGCTGGTAGTCAGCAAGGTTATTGTCGTTATAGAAGTCTAAAGGTTACAGAAATACTATTCAATGTACGCACGCGACAACGGTATTTCGCTACATGCTTCTAATTTGTTCACATTCAATTATATTTGAAATAACGGGTTGCTGTGCAAGATGCATCGCCTCTCTTTCAAGGGAAGGATGAAAGGCGTGACAACGTGATCGCCAAATAAATGCATCGGCTACTTTTGAGTGCAAGAAGGGGCGAACGTGTTATTGCATAATTGATGTTTTTACGTGTGGTTTAACTAGCTGGATTTGTTGCTATTTGTGTAAGTTTCAATGCTACAAAAAAGCTCATGACTCACGGCAAGGTTCAATAATAAAACGATAATAACCTGTTTTACACATTGAACAAAATTCTTGCTTGTAATTTAAAGTTTTAAAGTGCACGCAAATTTGCATGAAAACGTAAATAATTTGGAAGTTCTGCTTATTCAGAAGCACTGATGTTCTAGCAAACGTTTGTTGACTTTGCTCTATTTTCAAATTGAGTATTTTCCTGTAAATCTGGATGGAAAGAGGCTCATATCTCTCTCAAGTCCAATGATTATAGTAGGTACTTTTAAAGACAGGAATGAAATAGGAAAATCAACACAGGATGACAAGCCAGTCACCCAAGTTTCCTAAGATTCCTCTGTTGTTACACAATGTTTCAATGCATATTACAAGGAAATTGTTTATTTCTTCGAGTCTTGTTTTTTCTGTGCCCTTCCAAACTTTGCAAATGTCATTGTGTCAGCCTCAGTGCCAGAACAGGGACAAATGTCATTGTGTTTTTCTGCTCACTCACAATGACTCAGAACTTATGCTTAGGTATTTAACATCAGCACCACCAACCACTCAAGTTCTTCAATACAGAACTCACACCTTTGCTTTGTGAGTTAGCATCAAACCCTACAGAACTTTGTGTGAAAGCACAGGTACAAAGAACAATCTTTTTCCATGTCACATCACGAAAATAACACTTCCTCTCCAGACTCAGTGTCCCATGCGTCAACTATATTTTCCAGTTGTATAGCAGTATATATGATATATACCCACCTATTTATTTAATTTATCTGCTTTTCCAGTTGTGTAACATAATATAGGCTATTACAACTTACATTGCATAGTTTTATATACCATCTCCATTTTCTCCAGCTCCCACGAGCAAGCGCTGGAACCCAATAATCGGAAATGTAACATTCGTCCTTAATCGCATCTTATCACACTGGAGAACAAGTGTCATTTTGTTCCTTCGCTTGTAAGGAGATTGTATCATATCCAGCCCATTGTCGTTCTCACGTTCATATAAGTATTATACTTCCATACTTTCACTGGAGAAAATAATAATCGTCAGGGTAATTGGGATATTGTTATATGTATAATATATTATATGTTACGTACGATTGCTGGAGCGGAGAAGGAAATGGAGCAAATATTCAAAAGAACTGTCTAGAGAGTGGATGTCAAGTCACACCACTTATATTACGTCAGCCATATTATGCACAAAAAGGAAAGGTGGAGGGCTATTCGGAAGGGCCTACACAAAACTTTCCCAGACTCTTTCTGATTTTTTTCTTCCTCAAATGAGTAGTTATATGCTGTGTTCACTTGATTTCTTGTCTTGGGTAGTTCACTCCATTGTTGCTTTCCAAGTTACAGGCTTCAGCTGTCGTAATATATTGAGACAATTTTTTGTGGAGTAGGAATGTGCAGTATTAAACGAAAGTTGGTGTTGTATTGTGACTGTATGAGTCTTAATACAAATGTCACATGACGTGCCAACTCGGCTTCGGTCTATATAGCACATTTCTTGTTTTTATTTATCACAACGGCTATTCATCGACTGGGTCATTGAACTGCTCAATGTTTTCTCCTACTCATTCAGCCGAGTTTGAGTTGGCTTCATATATACAAAATGATATTTTATGCTGGTTTGGGACTCAAAGGTGCTTCATGTTCTCCATTATATATAACATCGTTTCATGTACAATTACTATGAAGTCTTGTCCCATAGCACCTCACTGTTTGGACACTATATGCATTCATATGGAATGGGTTTCCTCTTATTTTCCATTTCGTGGAAAAATATTATCCTTCAAATATGAACTTTTTATATCAAACAGTCTTTGTCTCACTGGAATTTCTGAGTAATTGTGAAATATGTTTTATTTTATGGAGCGTATGACTCTTAAGATGACTACATTGGTTTCTTGAATTCAAATATTTTTTTTGTAAAGAATTACTTATTTATTATTGGCCAAAGGAGAAGTTATTGCCCTTTTACTGACAATGAGAGTGAATGTCCAGTCAAATTTATTGTGAATGGATCATGTTCTAAAAATAACAGAAAAATCTGTCTGTATACATAAAACGTAGGATTCTCACATTTTGCAAAGACTGTTTTTCACTATAATTTTGTTTGGATATTCACATTTTGCTGAAAACGAGACGTGATATACATATTTCCCCATTTGCTGGTTACAAAAAGATGTAAATACATATTAGATTACGTTACATGCGATTACTCACACACCTTAAATTCACGCCAAAGCTCTGTGTTTTCTACAAACGGAAGCACATGGAGGAAGGAAGTGAGAAAAAGTTTGCTAGACTTTTTGTCTTACATGTTTTCCCCATCACCACCACCACGGTTGCAACATGCACCTTTGTAAACAAACAAGAAGGAAGCTAGCAGAGCTACTTCCGAGTAGCGTAAGCATAACATATTCAGCAAACAATGAAGCAGCGGGTATATAACATGCATTGTACAAGCATTACATCACATAAGGTGAGTATAAATGGTAGCAATTCATATTGATTTAGAATGGTACTTTTTGGCAAGCCCGCTACAAAACTTTTTCTGAGAAAAGTTGATGACACTTTTGTTACTTAACGCCATTAAGTTGGTAACAACAGCACGAGTTTTGCAAATCTACAGTATCCTCCAACCTTGTAGCAAAGTGAGAGAACGAAAAATCTGATGGTAATTCATTCATTCTCCAGCAGTGAACACAAGGTTTTCCTTCTTTTCTCTGAGATCTAGGTACAGATTTATGTTAGTTATGTATCCTATTATCACCCCGTCTTTGTCAGGTTAAGGGTGTTGATAAGATGAGGGACTTTTGGAAGATATTCTACCTGGTTATGTTCCGCGAAGAGGAATTTTACACTTTTGCAACCTCAGACGGGATGAGTTTATTAGTGCATATATTTTTTGTCCTTTTCTTTAGAGCATTTTTACTGCATTGGTTCCGCTGCTGTTATAAGAAACGCGGGAGCCTTGCCACAAACTCTGATTCTCATTATGCATAATATTTGACTGCGGGTCCGGCATTAATACGCCACGTGTGGAACTGAAGAAAAAAGCTTTATTGGATAGAATGCATTTTGTTTCCTGTTGATTCTTATAAACTGTAAGCATGATGCTTCCAATGCAAAAACAGCAAGCCACCAATGCATGGAAAGCAGCTCCATGAAATGGAAGAGTTCTTGGATTCACCACACCAGAAATGTTGAAATAACACAATTTACTTAATTATATGGGCCACTTCCTTGGAATGAGTTCTAAAATAGGCTTTTGTGTGTAGTTTGCATCGTAATAAGGGCATTTTCACAGAATAGTACATTTTTTAAATATCTTACCAATGTCATCCTCATAATTCTTAGCCATTCACCTTGAGCTGTGTGGAACGACATAATTTGTAGTTTTCAAGTTGAGTTTTACAAGAACAGGGGTCTTTCAACAATCCTTAACTAATTACAGCATCTTGTCGTCTCTCAAGCTGCACTTTTGGGTTTATCAAAGTTACTACATGAGTTGAGAGCATCTTTCGAGTTCTTGTTTCTCAGCTATTTGTGACCAAGAGAGGAAATAATTATAGTTATGTATTATTGCAAGTGAAAAGTGCATAAATTGTAGATGTATGCATTGTGTGTTCTTTGTCAAGTCTCCATTCTTTAATATATAATCTCCTGTGTGCTCACCTCCTGCGATTAGCCGCCCCTTCTGGCACATAAAAAGTTTTGTCATTGAGTAAGACGACCAATACAGCCTAAAAAGATCGTCTAGTTAGTTGATCAATTGTCCTTGAAGTTCAAGAGATATTTGTGCATTTAAAGATTTATTATGATCTAATAACGACAATAATGTGCACGGAACTAATTCACGCTATAAGCGTGATTGCCCACTTCAGACATAGCTAGTTGCGTCAGCCACTTGCGCCAGGAGACGAAAATCGAGCCCTCATGTGCCCGCGGCCGTGTGTGTGAAGAACCAATGTGTGGTAAGTGTGGTGTGGTGGATTGGGAGAAAAGTTGAATGAAGCGACTCAACTTTCATCTGTGTGGTTGCATGTCCTGGTTGTGCGTTGTGAACGAGAAAACTACCACATGCTCCTGATTCCTGACTGAACCGTCCAGCTCTCGCCGACAAAAGAATTGACTCGCCTTCCGCTCTGTGTGGAAGGCCTCAACAACTATGTTATTTTGTCGAAGAGTTGCAAGACTGGAGAAAAATGTGGGAAAAGTGCTTTCAGGACATCGTTTTCCTAAGTTCTGTAGACAGACTTGTTTGATAAATTGATAAGACAGCCTCTTCCTTTATATTGTAGTCCGTAATACATGTTACTGAGGGAGGCCGAGATTATGCCTCACGATCCACCCCTGTTTGTTACCTCTGTATCCTAGTATGAGTGTGATTCATAAAATGCTCGGCATAAATGTTGACCACATATTCCGATTTCATAACTCGTTATCCAATTTCGCGCCCACGAGTATAGATTGAAGATACTTAGATACACATAACGCAATTGTTTTGCTAACATTTTTTACTATGTAGAATTCCACTTTTTAATGCCAGAATGAACGTAGCCTAACAACCTGTCTAGTCTGATAAAGGCATTTTGCATATTGCATCACTTTCACGACAACCAACGACCCAGAATATTTTCTATACAACTACATATAATATCTCTCTCTATGCACCAGTTGAATGATCTGACCGAAATAGTCTATTCTAAGCTGCAGCGATGAACACGTCTACAAATAAATCCACAACAATGTGGCATTCACTGTACTTGCATGTTATCGTAAATAGACAACAACATTTTTTTGTCCTCGAGTTCTAATCTAACTTTACTCTTCTCTCATTTACCCTAGCGATTTTTTGTGTCTAATATTAATGGCCCACCGCTTTTACAATTAGCCTTTTGGCGCACGTTGTGAGGAACGAAATCCCTCTACGTATTCAATGCAACGTACCAAGACCACACACATGCCCACCACGCCATCCCATCCCGAGACAGGAGAGAAAGACCCAATAGAGTTCAATTGGATCTCCACTCACGTTATTCAAAATCCTACCTGCCTGATCACCCTTTTTAAGCATAGAATTTTCATCCCCAGCGTTCGGTTTCCACTACCTCCGCTCCTGATACTTTCAGATGAACATTAATTGTTATTGCCCTCGTATGGCCACACACGTTATATTATTTGCGCAATATTATCTTGCGGTTTGATTGGCTTCGCGAACGGACACTGACTTCTTCGGTATTTCGTTGCGTGAATCTGTTTACCCCTCTCTCTCAGTCTTTAGGTATCATGCCCTGTTATTACCTAACAGTGTTAGCCTCAAAAAAGCTCTGCAATTCATATGCCATGCTGTCGTTCATATATCATCTACGTGGTTTGAGACCTTCTCTCAATAGAAGGAAAAAATGTCATCTGCTTGCCTCTCCTCTATTTTTTGGTCTGTGGATGACATATATTGCTGACTATGTTATACCGTCATCAGTCGTATTTGTCTTAGCAGCTCATTTCGATATGTTTATTGTCGTACCGAACAACGATATGCGCGCAAGGTTTATGTCATGTTGTTTAATGAAGTTATTCAATTCGATATACATATGTTATATCACCTTCACATGTTGAGATCTAAGTGAGCCCCCATTTCTTCATACTCATTTGTACATCATCATCTATATCAGTGTCATAAAGCATATTAAAACTTAAAGATCAGGAACAAATTAGATAATTCGATGGTGATCAAAAAGTTATCAACGTGTGATTTTGTGGTGGTGTTGCTTAAGAAAATAGGGATCTTTGGCGCTACTCTCGTTATAGCAGTGTCAAAACAGTAGCGTCTTACTGGTAGTTTCTTGTCGTGTCTATTTGAAATTTTCATTAGTTCTGACGCTTATTGCTTACTACCCTTCTGATATGCTGATAGATCCATAATATGAGGAACGTACCCCGATGTCCAATGTACGCCTGAATTAAATGTTTAATATAGTATTAATGTGTGTGTGTGTCATTCAAATTCCATATCCGTTTATATTCTATTAGGAAAATAAATAGCTATTTGTCCAGACTGCGACTTTGACTCATTGATAACTGTGACAACCTTAGTCATTCACTCTCGCGACGCTCTGGGATTATTTAAGAACGAGCGTAAGTTGTTGTCTGAGCGTAGTGGTTCTTTGACATACTCCATTTACTCTAACTGAGAAATGGAGGAGACGGGTTATTCATCTATTCAAAATACTACAGGCTGATAACATTTGCCCACTTTGGAAAGGAAATGTCTTCCAATTTTCACCAGTCCACCGGCCTTAGATGAATTACATATGATGTATATTCCATGTCATTGTATCTGCAAGTGTGATTGTGGTTGTGATCCTCATAATCTTATTTTTGTTTAGTGATAAAATGTCAAAAACCTATTATGTACCAAGTACGCAGTTTCTGGAGAATGAACACGACGCTAGAGCCAGCAGAATGATGATAGTACGGCAAGCCATGTGAATGTAGCAGTATTGATGAACTTAGCAAACCTCAATCTGCTCGTAAGAACGCCCTGATCTATTGTCATTATATGTCTGTCGCTGCAAGGTTATTATATGTTGGGCGTGAAAAGAAACTAGTGGTAATGGCATAAAGTCTGCCACCCTTATCAATTTATCTATGGCACTTCCGTCATATTAATATATAATTCGCTCCGTTAGCACTTCGTTTTGCTTGTAGCTTGAAACTCTATGCATACGTATAATCGTAATTCAAGTCGTTTCACTTCACCGCTTTCAATTTTCATTATAATGAAAAAAAATTGTGCTAATAGTCACAACCAAACGTGACTCGTGTCCTATAATAACATTTTGCACGATGCGCGAAGACATCGCAACTCGCATTCTTTAATATTTGGAGTACGCCACATCCAGTAGCAGGCAATAGTGTAGATTCTGGACGTGCGAGTGATTGTGCATGACGTGGACATGATTGATCAAGATAGGAATTATCTGGTCTGTTATCCGAGTGAAGCCTGGCTAAAAATCGCCTGTTATGCCGAGGGACAGGCCATCTACCCATCTTACTAATCTCACTCCGCATGCACGCTCTTTCAAAGAGTGAAGTATGCACTGTAACGTAATATATATTACATATATATAACTACGTGCATTATCTATTCATGTTCATAGTTGACATATTCCATATAACTGTTACAAAAACGATCATTCAGAATGCGTCCCTTGCTCTAATGTCAGATCGTGGTATATGAGGAGATGAGAGTTTCGACGGAAAAACAAACATGCCCGGGGGTGACATCGCTATCGACGATTATACTCAATTTGCTATGCCTCTGCTTGCTTGTCCCAAGTTAAGCATTTACACTTTTACTTTTGTGCTCATGCATATCATACGCGTCATATAATGTTTTAAATGTATAACACTGTTTACCATCAATCGCTGCATTCACTAGTTAGCTTCCAATTAGACCGACAGATTGAAATGAAAGCAAACAAAAAAATGTCAAATATGTGTAATAAATTTATGTTCTCTATGCAATATATGGCTAGCAAAAATTGGCTTGACAACCAAACTCATTTCGTTTCTAGAAATGAGCGAGTATATAAGGTATTGATCTATATACTTATGGTTCATATCACTCATGTGTTTCTCTTGTAGTTAATCAGCTTGCTTAGTATACCTTTTTATTTAAATAACTAGCAGCGTTTGACAAGTATATGACAGCTATTAATAAAATGTATAGATAGATGAGAACGGCAACTTTACACGATCTAAACTTTCCATATCAATTACTTCAAGTAAAAGAGTTGTACGTATTAATATACCTACGCACTAACGCTATGTGACTAAAAATGCCTTTTATTTCGATAGCTGTCAGAAAAAAGAGCCTCCATGTCCCAAATTTTTATAGATTCATTACTTTCATCCCCTTTACAATGAAAGGCGATTGATGTTATGCAACTATGAGCCAGTCAAAAAAGTTACACGCCTTTATATTTCAGTAAACCGCAATATATTAAGTTTGCCTTTCCATTTAAACGGAAAAACCATATACTACATTCCTAAATGAGACGAAAAATGGGAAATGTGATAACTGGAGTAGATGGATGCCCCGTGATATTTGGATTTATAGACTAATACAACCAAATAAAACATTGTTTTAACTCCGCAATCTATTATAGAGCCTGGATGATGTTGAGTGTCTTTTTCCAATTTTTGCAGATATGCGTCATACAGCCATGCTCATAATTTACGATTACCATGTAAAAGAAATTTAAGCGTTAACGAAGAGACACGAGGGTTTTCTATAATTGTATGGAGCGATTTGCGTTGCAATACAGCACCTCAAGACTGGGAATCGCTGTAGCGCGCTGCACTGACGCTGTATGGTGTAGTGTTACGAACCGAAGAAGTAGAATGTCTGTGCTCCTCTTATCTAAGATAAGACCAATATAGCAAGTTCTCGTGCTTCCCTCTCACATGAAGCTCAGGTTTAATCTTGCTTTTCGTATTGGTATCTACAGTATGTTATTAGAGGCGAGCGTTTAATCATTTTCTGTTCTTCTATTAGAAATTGCTATCATTGGCCCCCCCTGAGTTGAAGTGAAAGATCAAGGAGAAAAAAACGAAAGTGGAAGACTGGTCGAACTCGATATGCTGAATAGGATTTTCAGCGCTGATAAACTGATCATTTCTGATACATGACAGGACTTGACTCTGTGGCCCCCAAACTCAACTCCGAATGTGTGCTTCCCTTGCCCGCACTCAGACGAAACTAAATTAATATAACTCTTTTTTGACTTTGCAATGTTCTCACCTCCTAAATTTTCTCTTGTTTCCACAAAATTTGTGTTTCATGATCAGATATTTTTCTCCTCTTGCACTCTAATTTGCCTATCTTCTGTCTCGTTTATGGAAACCATTACGTTTTTCGGGAATGGTAACAGTGTTTATCACCATCGATGATAATTGGATCTTATAGCCGGATCTTAGCCAACCACGCTTCTCGCCTTGTATTAATTGGAATACGTATCAAAGCGACACTTTAAAGAGTCGTTTTGAGATTATCGTTTACTCGTTCCCCATATCGGTGGTCTTATTGGAATGTTATGGGTTGCATATATACCTTTTGCATTTCGCCCCGCACTCAATATTTCCGATTTCTTCCCTTGTGCAAGTGTTGACAATACGCAATACCAGACTCTGCTTGGTGTATCCGGAGCATCATTTGTACGTTTGAGTTGGGATGAACTGTGTGGTTGGCAGCAACATGTGCGGTCCTTGCATTCAAGGACGCGGATCATAGTGCTGAGCAATGGAGCAGAGTTACAGGAACGTTTCTCTATCCGACCTCGCCCGAAAGAACTGCATTCAGACCACACCTCCTATCGTGATAGTCGTGCTTCTACTGGCTATATCGCGGGGAGTTACTGATGACATGCGTAAACTTATTATATAGCTGCGGTGTAGCTCACCGTCTCTAGTACGCCCCAGCTATGATTATTAATCATGCACTTTCAAAACGTGGGCCGAGGGAAGCCAAACGAACATCATTTTATGTGAACAGTCTTCACTTTCCTTCCCCTGAAAGATATTGCGTGGAGGCTTTTCTGATACGTCAATTACATAATTAATTGTTGGTCCTGAAATGGTAAGTACCATTCTGATTCAAGTCGCTGTTGACTATGCTACTTTGACATTATCAATCCAAAGTGCTAATCAACGTGCTCTTACAAAAGTAACACTTATCTCATCGAAAGGTGCGTTTTATGTCGAGAATCGCTCTTATGCCGTTTCCTGTGTAATTGCCACTCACAAAGCCTGCATCATTGGCTTGAGACAGATGACCATCATTCTATACTGTATGACATTGTCGTCCTGTTCGCTGATGATATTTCCGGCTAGCCCCTCTCTTTCATGATAATAGAAAGGAGTTATAATGTATGTATGTTGAAATAAGGTGGTAATCTCAATCACTGACTTTCATCAATCTCTCAGCTCAGATGATAGGTGGTAGGATGAGTTTTAAGAGGTGATGATTAGACAGATCATCAGATGATAATGGTACATGCTAATTTTTGCTTGAAATGGAAGATGCGTTTCTCCAATTTATCGATTACGACTATTACCTCTTTTGTTTCAGGAAACTTCATGACGCTCAGTGGATTGAGTGTTCAGCGAGCTGGTGATAGAGCATGGATGACATCACCCCCATTCAATGGGTCAAGCAAACCGAGATGCATCTCGTTTTGGTAATAATGCATAATCAAATGAATTAGAAAGCTTATTAAATGATTTTTAGGTAGGATTTTTTAGAATTAAAGTTGAATGGATTAGTTGTAATGAAGCAGGAGGTGATAAAATTGATTTTTCCGACACACGGTGATGCGATTAGTTTCAGGATGGCAAGTTGCCATATTAAATGAAGTGTGCAGATGCAGTGTGATGGTCAGAAATGGGATGAAGGTGTTTGTAGATAAGACCTCCTAAAGTGTATATTTCAGCGATAAGCAAAGAATTGCTATGCCTATTGCAGCCCAATTTATTCTAAGCACAACCTTGGCCCCCGATTTTCGGTGTTGTTTTCGGACTCAAAGTGTACACAAAACTCGCTCAACCAAGTGCAACCGCCATCGCATCGCGAAAGATTCCATCACATACACTTATTTCTTGCCTCATAATGCATCCAATTCCAAAAATGCCCTACCATTCTCGAGACTCTACAATCAACAGGCTCCAGTCTGGAAATACGCTCAGGCTAAATTCATGGAGACGGAACCCGTTACAGCGTGACATGTAAATCTTTAGACATGCAACAACCCATCGCGTTTCAACGTTATGTACTTTCCCTATGCGTGTCCGTGTCAACAAACGAAGTTCAGTTAATGACTTCAGTGTTGGATAAGATAACAGTGTGAATTACATTCACACACAATGATTTGGCTATACACAATAGAATTAATAGTGGCTAGACCGTGTTTGAAGTTATTGACAGAAGTATTTAGCCTGACTACCTGTTTAGAATTTAAAGAAGGCATTTTAGGAATGAAATAAAGATGCCAACCATGAGGCTTCGCTTTAAATGGGATTTGTACTACAGCAGTGCACACATGTGATGCGAGCCTAAGCCCAAACTGGATATAGCGAGCTCACCACTAAACAACTCTCTGTGAAATATCCTCCTGTGATCTTGTACGCTTGATGGTACTAGATCTTTCGCTAGCCTCTTTGGTCCAGTCTAATCGGGCTCTCCTTTCAGTTCCTCTAGTGACTCTCAATATTAAACCAACGGTCTAGCATCTGAGGCGGGTATTTTTTATTAAAGTCATATGACCCTGAGAAGCGACTTCTCACTGGTGACAAACTGCACTGAACCCAATAAAATATCCAATGCATCAGTAAGGCCAAAAACCTGAGATCTCGAGATTTTCTTGCTAGGAACTATAACACAGCAGGACTTGGAAATTTTTTGATAATTTTAGAAAGTAAATTAGCACAAATCTGTTTATCGAAGTTAGGACTAGATTATAATTCCCCGTCAAACCGCTATATTATTTCAAGACAATTCGCTGCTATATTTCCTATTCATGTTTAATATTTGTGAACTCCCTTTTTGTACCTACAATTCAAATCAAAAGCAGTATCTCATTTGGAAAAACAATTGGAGCGCGCGCGGCTGACCTTTCTGAGAACAAACACTGCCCATATATATTAGCAAAAACTTTGGGAAAGGCCCCCTACCCCAGTGTGATTTTCGTACATTCTCTGTCAGGACAAACACAATAGAAGTCCAAAATCTAATAAAATTACATATTTGTTATACGTTCCACCATTGTTTTCATCACATATCGTCTTTGAGGGTATTTCAATGGGTCTCAAGTCTAAGCCATACTCCGGTTTTGATAGCCATCGAATTCCAATATAGTGCCCTTCTTTGTGAAGGAGATTGTCAGTAAGTTCACTCATATTATTATCAACTTGACATAGAAAATAAGGTATCTTCACTCTAATAATCATGCGTATCTTAATTTTAATCTCGACTGTTATTCAGCTCATAAACAATATATGCCAGAAACTTGATTCCTTCCTTTTTCTCTCCATACGACTGATTCGTTGACAGGACTTATTTGTGGCCTAATTACATCTACACCTGATATAATAATAGTATATCAAGATATGAGGATATTTTCTCATAAGTTTCTCTTAACGAATTCAGCTATCTTATTTCTCGGTTCCTATTACTCGAATGATTATTACTCTTTATTTGATCCAGCTGAGAAAACCAAAGTTAATCAGTCCCATACTGAGCTTATGATATTTTTCCGCAGACAACCGTGGAATGGATAAAGCCACGATAAGAATTCGTTAGGTTCCTTCTTGAGTTGCCTAGCAGATATTTCAGTGACGCTCCAACTACGAAATTCGTATTATATATGGAGAAAGCATATAAAGCTGAATGTGTGTTGCATTGCGCTCACGTTGAAACATCATCCACGTTCATCTGTCTTTGTCATTATGGCGTTGCTGCACCTATTCATCACTGTTCTCCTTTTATTCTGCATTTTCACAAATTTACTTTTGCCCACTGAAAAGACCTGTTTTTCTTGGTTTATTATGCATGCGTTTTTAGTTGCTGCGTGCAGGAGTAGCCGCATTGATCCCCCGTTTCTTTCTTAGGTGTCAGATTCATGTTTGAAAGACCGAAATTGAAAAGTGAAGCGTGCATAAAATTTCGTCATTTTCTTAATTTAGCCTTGAGCTTCGCTTTCTGCAAAGAAAACTCGATTAATATTTGTAAAATTAATGTACCGCAAACGTTAGTGAAAGGTTGTGCAAAGAATAATTACAACATATAGTAGTTTAACACTATCAACCCACCACTACATCATCTTGAGTCTCATAATAAATATCCTTAAAGCGCCTGCATTGTTGCCATAGTATTGTATTGTAGTATCTGTATATGGAAATTATATGTAAATCCTTAGATTTTCTCGGAGGTAATTGTAAGTTTGTTTTTGGAGTTCATACCTGGAGTCTTAACTATCGTGTTATCTGCAGTTGCACAAGCTCACAAGCAATCGCCCTGTAGCTGAGTTAGTACTACCCGTGAGTCGGGCATTCTCTTTCGTCATTTTTCCTTTGTGTTGTTCCCCTTTTGGCATTTAAAATAAATCGTTTTACATAATGAAGTGCGATAATTTTGTGCTGCCGTGTTGTGATAAAAAGGAAAAGAAGAATTCTATTATCGAGGCCAGTGGTTCATAAATTCCTGTTTTACGACAAATAAAGTGATGATGCAGTGTTGATGATGCAATCGTCGACCTACGTTTTCCTTTCAGCCCACTCCCTCGCTCTCCGGCCCCCCCTCTCTCACACCCATCTCTCTCTCCATTCAATGCTACGGCCTGCAGTGGTGGGGCTAGTGCTGGATTTGAGCAAGTTGAGATTCATATAGTTTTCCTTTCAAAATGTATCAAAAACTTCACCTACACACAAAGCCAACCATCAATGATTGGTTGATAGCGATATCGCAATTAATTCTCAACTGTTTATTCAAAGGTGAAATACTCGGAATATTTCTATGGAGGTTACATAGCCCTTCATTTCTTGTAATTCATGCCTGTTTCTACGTATTCCCACCATATGAGAGGAGCTTGAAATGGCTAGTGATTTTTTAATATTAGCTGCTCAAGTTGTATCCTCGCATTGATCGTTTGATTCCCCGCGCATGAATGACTTTATTCATTTTAAGAATATTCCTAGTTTCTAGGCGCATTACTAATAATGGGCATATAAAGTTTATTGTTAAATGTTTCTTCCTTTTACAGCAATGCCCGGAATAGTGCTTATGATAATGAAAGGGGGAGCTGCGATGTTCAGATGTCAATATGACCAGTGCTTACACTCTATGAGAAGGATATGTGCCAACTCTAACGATGTAAAAAGAAACAAGGCTAATCCGCGCGTGTTCGGTGATTCTTGGCTCAGTGCTATAGTGCAGATTGGTTCAGCTAGTTATACACAATACAGAGGACAAATGACCTGCCAAATTTCCCCTGACAGATAAAACTTTTGTGCGTCGAGATTAGCTCCAGACGTAATGGTATTTTGTCGGCTTGTCACTCTTCACATTGACATGAACTCATTCCCAAAAGCCGTGCAATATAGCAAAGGAACCCCAAGTATACTTCGTTCCTTACCCAACGTCTGCGGCACCGGGCAATTTTCCTATTTCTTATGTCTCCCTCCTTAATTCCCGCCAGTGCGTTCTATCTGGCATGCACAATTATTTACCGACAATCTTGCCAAAGAACAATCCTACAAGGAATCGACACCCAGTTCCGATTCCGAGCTATCCCAATGGTGATTTCGCGCCAGACAACAACGAGTTTCGATATTGCTACACACAATTACATATCCGACTAGCAGCTCAAGTTCAACACTACGAAAAAAAAGTATATTTATGTATATTGAGTATTAGGTGTATATTACAGAACTCTTTGATAGAATTGCGTGCTAGCTTTTTCTCACAGTCATTAATATGGTGATAGTGCATGTGTTTCAATCATTTGTGAGCTTAGTTTTGTGCCTGCTTAATCCAGTATATTTTGCTATAATACTATATGCACCCGTTCGGGAAGATTGAACAAGCCTTAATTTTGAGGGTTTTATTTTAAAGACTTCCACTTTTGACAGGGAATTTATTTGTGATATTCAAGAGGTTAAAACCATCACGATGATCTCCTGTATAAAGTCCAAACCCTGATTAAAAAATTAACAAATGCCGCCGCTGCCTCGGATATCCAATAGGGCTACTCCGCGCTCCTGAGTTTTTGGCGCGCACGAGGAAGTCTACCCGATTCTTCGAATTCAATTGCCCGCCAGCTCACCAGCAACCTTCGCGAAAAAATATGTATACAGCACACGCCTCAAGCCTACAAGGCTTATTGTCGATACGCCGTTAGCACAATTATGTGTTTAGGACGTGACAGAGCCCCAATTCGTGTGCTAATTCGCTGATGTATCTTCGCCAACAGGATGATGGTATAATGGTCACCCAAGTGAACCCATGTCTCTAATCGTAAGCATCAATAGTAGTTCTATTATCTTGACACGCTCTCATTCCTACACATCATAAACATTTTACTTATATGACATTAAAAAGTTCTATCGCTCTCGCCAACTCGGAATTTTATATGCCAACACGTCACATCAACTATTCAATATGCATTGGCACTTGACACTTTTTACTTCAACGTCATATAATGTTGATCCGGTTCACTCTGACTGTACACCCTACATATATAGAGCACGAGATGAGAAATGAATGTAGTATATTTACACCGACCTAGGTACTAGATTCTTTTATGGGAATGGGGGGGGCGCATAACTGCTGTTGAGAAAACTATTGCCAAGCCTTTACTTCTTTACTGTTAGTATGGCCAAATGCTTTATTTATTAACAGTATATAAAGGCTAGATCTTCTTCTTCAGTAGCCTCAACATCCCAGAATTCCATCCGCGCCTCTTGTTTTTTGTTCTCACGAGTCCTATTTGTTGTGAAAAACTACGCGCTCGGTGCAGGCGCTCGTGCACCACCCAAAGTCAATCTGGGAGGCCAGCCCAAGTTCCATGGACTGAATTAAAACTCCCATCGTGATTATCTCGAAGGACAAGCCAATAACGGCGGTTTTGCAATTGATGACATTAAGCTGTCCACCCTGGTGAATGTGCCAGTAAGTAGAATACAACCTTTAACCACAACTTCCTCAGCTTAAATGACAATGACCTATCGAGTGTGATCACTTATGCGGATTTCAAATTAGCTGTGTGCATGAGTAAGGTTCTAAAGAGCTCGTAGTTGTGAAAGCAATCACCGCAAGTTTATTCGATAAGCAATATAGCACCATTCCGTACTTATTCTCTGCGCTTTTTTAAGCTCAGATGCTTTCTCTCTAAGTTTAATAAAAACTCGTCTCGCACCCAAAGAAAGAGGCCTGTGAGCGAACACAGGCCAAGTGATTGAAGTTGATGACGGAGGCCTGAGTTAGAATGAGGTGGTTTGGTTTAGTAGTAATGAGAGTGAGTAAGCAAACACTTTAGACAAACATGATTTAGTTGAGAAAGCAAAGTCGAGAATCATTTCCGATCTATCGATGAGATTCGACGCTCTATACTTCTCATTTAGCCAATATCGGAAAAACGTGCATACACCTAGTTGCATTGGGTGGACCTGTTGGCCCATTAAATAACAGATGGTTGTTTACTCATAAATAATACCAGTGTCAAGTATATATATAATGGCGTACAATGCCGGTAAAAGGATTTCAAAGACCAGACAATATACTATAAACCAAAAAGAAAACCCCAGAATCTCTCCCTGCTTCTATGAAACGTACATTTTTCATAAACACAAATGTATTACTCTTTATCTTTTCCTCATGCTCAGTGTAATATAAAACTAAATAGACGATGTTTACTTGTCCTTACTGCCTAGGGAGGACGTGATATGTCATGTAACTTATTCCTTGCTCCTCCTTTAACAAGCTCTAAAAGTGCATGCAGGAAGTCGGTATGTTATAAATGTCAGTTTCGGTTTCCAAATGTTTACCGTAGATATCAATGATATTTAATCTATCGAGTCAACAAGGCTTATTTTCTCCCTATTAAGAATAAATGGTCCCCCTTCGTAGTATCATATCAATATAGCGAGATCATGTTAATAGACAAATGTCCCCTGAAACAAAAATATTCAACGCCAAAACTGATGCAAAACTTAAGAATTAAGATCTCAAAATGATTTATATACAGTGATCATTAAGGAGCTTAGGGTGATTTATGGTGGAAACCTAAATTGTTTAGGAGTAGCGTATAATCGCCCCCCACCTACATATGTACTAAACATTCACGACTAATCACCTTCATTCGCTGTCAGATGCCAATGGAATGGCCGTTTGTGCTTGATGTTATGATCTCATAATTAATTAAAGTGCCCAAAAATTGTGCCGTATAGACCAGGGACTCGTTGGACTGACAATTTGGACAACGATGACTAACACATTCTAGGTTAGCTAATATAAAACAGCATTTCAGGATCATTAACCTAATCTCAAACCAGAGTAGACTGGCAAAACTTATTATCGTTAGAACTTCGTACCTTCAAGTTTTTAATTGAAGAGGATGATATAATGTGACTTAATACATAAGAATGATTGAATAATACTATAAATAGCGTCTCTCTCTCAAATACCTAATTACAACTTACCTGACAGGTGTGATTTTTTGACAGACTTTCAATAAAGTTGTTTACAGTACCAAGAAACTACGCATTTCTTTCCCTACTTTGACTGCTAACAGTTCTTGTTGGTATAATCATCATGATCATCAACTTATTTCTTCGAACTTTTAGTATCAATCATTCAAAGCTGCATTTTGACAACATAAAAAATTTTCATTCTCTTGGCTCTGCTTGCATTACAAACTATGATTGATTGAATTCGGCCATGGTGGTAGTACTCCATTTACAACTCTTCTCTTCACATTTTTATTGACAGGGAGTTGGGGCCCGTCATGAAAATATTGAGTGTATTATATACTCATAGAGAGAGGAATTTCTTGGTAAAGCCGGAGTAAAAGGCCTTAGCCAGCACAACATGATTCTGACATTCGCATATTTCTTACATGCTAGGAACTAGTATCCCCGTATGGTTGCGGTGCTCTAAACTAAAGGTATGGGCTATTGTAAAGTGCTAGCTAATGCCCCTCAGCAGTTTATCCGCTGGCAGTGTGTCTTGGCTTTGCTTGATGATTATTAGGTTCCCTGTGCTTTACTGCCTACACAGTGTGTATCTCCATTCGCCCATAGAGAGACCAAGAAACAAACCCTCAGCGGGTCGACATAGAACCTTTCACACGACAAATAATAGTGCTATACAATTAACTAGCAAAAAAGGAGTGAGCATCGCGCATAAAATTAGCAAAGTGCAAACCCCAAGTAGCGTGAGATTGTGTGCTTTTCGCTTCTGCCATAAAAACTGCACTCTTTTTATGCCATGTACCATGCCCCTGTAATGCTAGTAATCTTTAATAATGCTGAACCAAAAACCAGGAAGTGACATGCATCAGACATAGACAAATGTAACCCATAGAGAGCGCGGCATGACGTGGGAGTTAACAACCACCAAAGCATCATCATTTTTAAACACGAGAGAATTAGCCAGATCAATGGAGATAATATGCTTTTAAAACGGTATTGTACTCAGTTTGATTGCTATTGCATAACAACCCAGAACCACACAATTGCGGGAACAAAACTACTTGAAAGGTGTGCCAGAATGGTTGTCGTGAGAGCAGTTTGCTTGGGCTGACAACGCCCTTCATATTATCCCGTCATTAAAGATACATCGCCAGAGGCAAATGCTCAGAGCTATTTCATTCTTAATCAATGCTCATTATTATGTTATTTCTCTTAATACGTTTAATTGTAAGTATAATTTCGAAGAATTGGAAGTTCTAACGAGCAATGTATAAGGACCCCATCGAATCGCATACATGCTTTTAAAACATATATGACCTCATAACAATTCCAATATGGCTATTTATTATCTCGCAAATATAATAGCCTGACGCACAATTCCCAAAAAATAAATTTTAGTAAACTAGCAATGCGAAGCTTCTATAAATCTATGGTCCGCTCACCTATCCCAAAGAGCCTGGTTGAATGGAGGAAACCGTGTAATTATGTTTGCTATTTTATAGTTTCTAAAATTTTAATGAGCCATAGCTTTTTATTAACATTTGCCCCAAACATCTCAGTCACAGAATGTCCACATGTTCGGCCTTGCTTAAACTATATATAAAGCAGAACTTGCCCTTCAAAATAGGTTAGTGGGAAACGTAGACACGCGAACAGCCATCATATTCGATAGAGGATTTAATCCTTACTTTAAAACATATTCAATTATCGGTGTTTTATTCAGTGGTGCGAAACTCTCCCACTAAAAAAATTGCTTCAAACAAAGGATTCTCCTTTCGCTACTAGACCACCTATGGTGTGGTAAACTATTTATATAATAAACCAACTTTAGGGATGTATTTTCCTGTGGTCCCAGATGTTTTTGTCCAACCACAGCTCCAAATTATAATTATTACTGTCGACTACTCATTTGTCTCCCAAAAATTATATGACAGACTCCACAAATGTGCGTTTTCAATATTTCAGCGCGAACAACACAACCACCAACCTTGCGGTATCGTTGCAATGGAGTACTGTAATATGTGTATTCGACTCGATTATCAAGTGCTCTCCACACCTGCAATACAGTCGTTTTCCTCATAGGGTATGGAATATATAGCTCAAATAGGGCCAATCGCTCACAGTCGTTCATGTGGATCTTCTTTCATGTTAATGTGTGCTGTTCCCACGCACTGTTATCAAGTTTTTAATGTTTATTGACCTGTAATTAAACCAGAAGAATACTACTGACGGGCATTAATTTGATTAGGTGCTCGTCTAAAATATAAAATCAGCAAGGAATCCATCACCATATGCGGTCATACAAAAAAGAAGCACAAATTGGACAAGAGAGCCATATAATGATAGTTAATTATGTCCAGGGCTGAGTTGAATTGAATGAAAAATGTAGCTCAAAACGCTGTCATCTTAATACAAAATAAGTCATCTGAGTAATTATTCCGTTAAATCGGTCATGGTTACATAATACTGCATGCATGTCCGGTAGAATGTGTTATTTCACAAGGGTATATAGGTGAATTTATCAGGGTGATTTGATACTTAAAGAAGTTTGGTGAACAAACTACAAGATTTGTGGTGATTTTTGGTTTAAAAGCAATTTAACATCTAAAATAGTGTTGGTTAGAGCGGCTTAACACAAAAGAGAAGTTAAACCGTGTAACTTTCCTGACACGAGTGACCAACGAAGACGGATAAGAATCATTTGTGATTGTGACAGCATTGCATAAATCTGTTACACTTTTAAATCCACCTCTCTGATTACAAAAGTTCATAAATTCGAACAGAAGCAGTGGCGACACAGCTGCATTATTCATCCATCCATAAATTACAAGTGATATAAAACGTTGTCCTTGAAAGCGAGCAAGAACGTTTGAAAAGAAAACTGAGATTGTGCAACTCAATGAAATGCACGAATACATACATAAGTAATGTATGCACTTCGCGGAAAAAGACTGTTGCAAAGTTTCCTCATCGGAAATGCGGATTCCTATCGCCTCCCTCCGCTTAAAATAAAAATCTGTGTCTTCTAAATAAATCGGAAGATTCAGATCCACTTCAGATTCGGTATGACGAGAGAATATCATGAATATTTATTAAACACATGTTGATTCCAATTCAAAGTTTCCACATACGTCCAACTCTACCTTCCTTTTCCGATCAGAGTCAAAAAATATCTGATATACGAAGCGAAGGTATCAACAACCGCAGGATTAAAAGTGCTTGATTTTGGCACTAATGGCGATATAATATGTGCACCGCTCGTGTGCCAGTCGAGAAGGAATGAGGCTAGACCTCAGCTTAGCAGTAGACTTGGATCCTTGTTGTGTGAATTTTGTGTAAGCTTTGCTATTTATTTATAATCATATTCCCCCGCTGCTCCTGCTAATAAAATTTTCAAAGGGAAATATAATATTATGTAGATATGAAAATCTTCAAACAATTTTACCAAAACCTCATCTATCACATCACAAATACCCTGTTTTTCCTATATACTTGCATCAAGTACTTGCAAACTTGTAATATGTCACCCCTAAGGTGTTGAACGTGTGATGCCTCAGTATCAAAAGGGATTATGTGAGCGTGCAGAATTATACTGATATTTTTAGCTAGCGGTCTGGGCTAGCGTCTGATACAAAAACCACTCTTCATCTTGTTAGTGTGTAAATATGTATGTATGTATCCAAAAGTCAGTTTTAAATTGGTAGTGATGAGAATGCTGCTGATGATGAACATCGGTCGATGCAGAAGAAGACACGAAAGGATTTTATGCGATACAATATGTGAACGGGAAGGTAAAGAAAAACATGCACCAATAATATTTACTAATACCAAACCAAACCAAAGCGTAAGTGCTAGACCGGAGTATTATAGAGAAGTTAACAACGCTAAGTTTATAGAAAATATTATAACAACTTGGTCTGTCCATCCACAAAATGTCTCAATTGCTCATTCATTAATATTCAAACATAACTGAAGGATGGAAAACGTATATATCTTTACGTAAAGTGGCCATTTTTGCATTTCCATATATGAAGATGTATGCACATGCATCTCGGCCGTTTCAAATCACTCGTGACAATGTACAGCTTGAAGGGTCCATAATGTGCAACTACATATATGTAAATTGTAATTGCAAAATGTTTTTTAGCTTGAGCCTCACTATTTTTTAAACAGGAAGGGCTCCTACTCATATATAAATAAGATGGGTTTTACTCTTCCATCCTCAGTCCAAATTTTTCAGTGATTCTACCAACAATTTTACTCAACTTTGATTAGTATAGCACTGCTGTAAACGTAGAGACTTCTAAAAATATAATGCAGCAATTGTTTTAGAGCCTAAGTTTTCCAATCGTTTGAATAGTTTTCATCTTCCTGTTTGGTTACATGTTATTTTCAAGTGCTATCTGGTTCTGTGCAAGCCGATTCAGTTTTTCGAAGTGGAATAAATTGATTAAGCAATCACTCAAGCAACACAGTCATCATTGAAACCCACAACTCCTGTTCAATATTTCTTTCATTACTTGCTGAAAACAAAGTATTTGTTTAGTCCAAGATTATATTTCTCCCCAAAGGTTTCCCCTTGAGTGGAAACCTAAAGACAGTTGTGAAGTTTCCGTCTCCCAAAATAACAAAAGCAGATCAGCTTCCATTTAAAATGTTGAGTGACTCGATCAAAAACTTTTAAATACCGACATACGTCAGCCGAAATAGAATAGCAAAATCAACATGAACAATCAACAACGTTAGTGCCTGCCATCCAGGATTCCTCAAAACTCATTAATCTTATCTTACCCTTGTATTCCATTCTCCCACTTGTTTCTCAATCCAAAATCGACTTTTCACTTCATTTTCCAATAGAATCAACCACCCTGTGTGAGAACATTTCTGCTTAAAGAAAGCGAACATTGATTGTGTGTAGTGCAGCG
This sequence comes from Orchesella cincta, assembly GCA_001718145.1. Taxonomy (NCBI): domain Eukaryota; kingdom Metazoa; phylum Arthropoda; class Collembola; order Entomobryomorpha; family Orchesellidae; genus Orchesella; species Orchesella cincta. The sequence continues at coordinate 39,740 of LJIJ01000258.1, read as the reverse complement.
ATTGCAAGAAGCAATATAATCGACTCGTTTGTAACAAATTAAACAAATTTTCTTCACAAAGTCAAACTCAGGAAAAGTTACTACAAAAACTGAGCTACCCAAGCCGTCAACTCAATGCGTTTTCCCCGTAAAATGTAAATTAGTTTACATTTTTGGAGAATTGCGCATTGTTTTTACATTTGTTTGCTCAAGTGTGTTCCCGTTCTCCAGGGAAAGGACTATAACAATACCATTTTACGATTTGAAATTTTCTTCCTTTTTTTTGCTACAAAACCATTTCAAAAGTTGAATTTTGCAAAAGCAGACGGCTCCCATCAAAGTCTTAAAAAGGAAGGAACAAATTCAAAGGACTTGGTGGAACTGCACTCCAACTTCTTCCCTTTACTTTCATTATGAAGGCACGAAGATGGGAGCGAGTGGGAAGTCTTTTGGTAAGTTTTCGTTTTCTTGGAAAATTTTGGCTGGGTTCTCCGTCTCTAAAGCTCCCTTGTGAATTTTTGAGAAAGCTTACTCGTGCACACATTCAATGAAGAGAAATCCACCGTTTGGAAAAAGTTGCCTGCTAAATTTAGACATGAATTATAAATTACGTAAATTTTATAGACAATCACGAGCACAATACAATGCATATATTATATAGTGAATCAGGAGTCTAGTTATTAATGTGATTACTTCCTTTCAGTTTATTTCTTTTTCTTAGTTCACGTCATTCTTGTAGTTGGTTTCCCGCAAATGAGTAATGACTGGCTATTAGCGTCTACTCTAAAGTAACTTTAATAAGCATTCCATTAGTGGGGCGGATAGGCTTTGCATCGTATTATTGTTATTTTTGTTCTCTTCCCCCGACGAATTCTCAATCTACTCTTTGCCGGGTTTATTGACATTCTATATGAAACGGAGCGGGAAGACAGGTTGCGTAATAATTGTGTAGATTTTCGCCTCGTGTCACATTATCAACACCATTTTGAATGTAAAGTTGAAACTGCTCCCCACATAACTGTATAGACAATAGAGAGAGAAAACACAACCATAAAATTGTAACGATGAGCCATTTACGACGTCCCACGGTTTGTCGACTGAAAAGTATCATATCACTCATGCACGGGGATTCTTGCTTTTTCCTTGAACTACAAATTGGATTTTATGCAGAATCTTTCCGTGTCTGTCAAATTACAAAAGGAATGGGCATTATTTTCATGGGTGAACGTTTCAGGAGGATTCCACTAGTGCTCAAAACTGCAACAGACACGATACGAGGAGAAGTCTCTCATGGCTTAAATAGAAACCGTTTTGACAGGGATCCCCTGTCATTATTTTTATAGGAAACCAAGAGAAAAGAATCACAAAGACAAATTGCACCACTTGGTTCCCTTTCAAGTTGGATGAGGAAGCGTCAAATTAACGCATCGGTGGGCAATTGATTAGCCCTGGGAAGCCGATTCCGAACTGAACATTTGTAACAAAAAAAAGAAGTTAAAGCGTGGCTTCAAGGTACGATTTTTAACGAGCTAAAGTTGGAGTTATGTAAACCAGGTATATATTGAAATGCAAATTGCCGTGCAATTTATACAAAAACATTTAAACACGTGCTATTATTATTGTCGTCAGTTGTGTAAGCAGTGGAGATGTCCTCGACTAAGATGTTATATAAAAACATCCAATAATCCGTGATTTTGTAGACCCGAAAAGTTTTTGTAAGTGAGAGAGTTAGTTAGTAATTATTTACACTGGGAATCTATGTAACTTAAAAGAAAGGTTTAACTAATGAAGAGTGATAAGGCAAAGTTGGCAGATTTTTTAATGATTTTTAAGTCCGAATTTCCTTGTCTCACAATACCCCGAGAGCATTTTCTTTGGATTTAGATTCACAAGTAATCGTTTACGTTCTACAAGGCCTTACACTACTGCTTTTAGTCATGAGCTGAGATTTGAGTCTCCCAGTGCCAACTTGCACATATGCTAATTTGCTACTTTCTACCGAACAGAGTTGTATGTAGATGTAGTACGTGCGACGAGATCATATTAAGTAAGTAGCTAACTAGGTAACATCATATTATCACCATGAACAAGGATAAACAAGTATTTGGACAGAATAAAAAGTAGGATTTTGAGGTTTTGGAAGATGGGAATTGCACGCTTTTGACTACACTTATTGCGTTTTCTTCTCAGAATAATTCCCTTCAAGCTTATAGGCAAGGCTAATGTTTGCAACTCTTGTGGAATGATTTTATAGTCTAAAACGCAAATTACCGAAACAAAATCTGTGCGCTTCCAAGTTGAAACTACTTTTATAAAGAAGGGTTTTCCATATCATTTAGGTAGACAAGCATTTTCCGTGAATCTCAACCAAGTTGCTTCTCGTGGCAATTGTTCCGACTTGAGAGCACTTTTCAGCACGTACATTTTGCCCATTCAAATCTCAACATTGTTATTTTATTACTCGAAAAGTGTTAGCCAGCTCAGAATGATGAGGAACACGAAGCAGACTCCCAAAATTATTGGAAATTGGTAGCTGAGTGTGAAATGCAATGAAAGCTGTGAGCATGAATATTATAAGGAGGAGATGGTTGCAGAAATTGGATAATTTAGTGACACGACAGAGCATTTTCCGAGACAAATAAATCACATATTCTTCCAGCCATTGTAGTTACGTTGCTCTTCTCTCCATCCCATTCTAGTCCTGTCCAATCCCCAAGAATTGCCAGTTGGCTCCTATTCCAACCTATTTTGCATAATATTCGCTGCTTTCGCCTTTGGCAGAGCTGGGAACTTGTACTTATCCCATCTTTTGGTTCCTGCATCACTCGTTAAACGTAATTGAAGAAAATTGGAAATAATTTTTGGGTTTAAAAAGGTTTTGGCATGGAGGATGATGGAAGTTTGGGAGAAATGACAACATGAAAAATTCAACACAACTGCTCAAAGCAATTATTTTCATGAGTTCTTTTGTAAAACCAAATTCTATATGTGTGGCTACAGGGCAGAATAAAATGGGACCAAGAGACACACAAAGGATGCTAATCAATTGAATGAATGTCTGCGAACGAACAAGCTAAATGCTAAACCTGACTCAATAAAAGGATGGATTGGGATACAAAAGGTTGATGATGATTGATCAAGGGACAATGATCATGATTCCCAATTCAAAAGCTCGTCTTTGTTTTGTCTCACATTTCATTTTGATGTCGATTGTTGGACAAAACCTATTCAGTGATTGCATTATTGTAGCATCAGTATCTTGGGTGCTAAGCTAATAAACACGTAGTCCATTATTTGTAACGTTGCCTAAGATGACATGTAAAAGAAATCCAAGGTCTGGCTCCTTCCATCAAAGAGCTCTAGTGCTAATGATAATAATAAGAATATGTCTTACTGAACTGAACATAATATAAGATATTGCTGAAAGTTTTGTGTCTGGGAAAAAACCGAGAGAAACTGATGCGCAATTCCTCAAAGGAAAACAATTATCTGTTGCCCTCTACCCTTTGCAAATAAATGTTTTGGTATAAATTACAACTTTCAATTATAACAACTACTAGGTTTTGGAGACTGAATAAAAGGAGACATGAGACATGATTTGATATTTGATATGAATAAGTGGACAAAGCTCGACCTACATATAATTCAACAAAGGGGTTTGTTATCAGAAGCTTTATTACAGTTTGCGAGAAGCGTCAATTGATCCCGGTGGAGCAAATAAAAAAGAAGGTAGGGCTCACAAAGTAAACGGGCTAATGCGTAGGAAATATGTGTGGAGTAGAGGGAGACAAACAAGTAAAAATTAAGAAAAAATGGGAAAGGAGAGAAAAAAAACAAGTAATTTTCTTTGGAAAGGATTTGCGTCTGATGAGTCTATTTTTTCTTTTGTTATTCTACACAGGGCTTTCTTCTCCTCATACTAAGCCTTTTGTTAAGCACGCTAATAGATCCGGTTGCAGGGGGCTCATCCTCCAAGCAACGTGAACAGAAAAAGGGTGGTGAACAACAGAAACAACCTATTTCCTTGAGTTCATCATCATCACATGGGCAAAAGAACCGGTCGCAGAACTCAACAATGAGAAACACCAGACAAATACCGGAAATTCCAGCACTCTACTCCGCTCCCAAACCAGAAATTCCTGCGTTGTACTCTGCACCCAAAATTAATCAGAAGCCTGGACAAGATCAAAACGAGTTGGACTACGACCAAATGAGAGCGACTACAGAAGTCACGATGATCGCAGATGATGAGGAAGAGTCACCGGAAGAAAATTCCTCGGTTGACTACCAATATGGAGTGCCCACTGAAAAGTATGGAGTTCCATCTGTGGAAGAGGGTGAAGTTATAAGTGACTACCCAACGGATTCCCCGATACCCACCTCCAAATCCAATGATGCTGATCAACAGTCTGAGAATGATGAGACGGATTCATATAATCAAGGCTATAATAATAATCGTGAGCCTAGTCCCCAATATGGTGCTCCGTTGCCGCCACCAAATCCCCAATACGGAGCCCCAGCATCCCCCTCCCAGCAACAGCAGCCACCAGCACCACCACCACCTAAGAATGGGAGAGGGAGGGAGAATTCGAAGAGGAAAATGTACTCCACTCCTAATCGACGCCCGGCTGATCAGCAACAAATTGAGAATAGTCTTCAGCCAACGACACAGGTTAGATCTTTGCCATTATGAAAGTAATGAACGATTTTTGTAAATTCATCGTGACCCTTCAAGTATATTAGATTCACTTAAAAAACTGCTGAACTGTAAGCGCAGTACTGTAAAACTTGAGCATATACATGCATAAATTAATGCGTGTCTAAGATTCATAGTTGTCAGGCAATTTTTATTATGCCAAAGCGAATTATTATGTTTCTTGGGTAAATGATGTGAGCCATAACCTCCTCCAAAGCAAAATTTAAGCAGCTTACAGAAATCAGCTACCCAGTTTCACATATTTTTCCTCGATGATGATGATGATGATGATGAAAAGATACAATTCTCAGAAGTACTTTTCATTTCTAATCCATATATACTTCTCTCTGGCTTTATAAATGAATACATATACGTTGTTGACTGCCTACTAGCTTCCGATTTCATAATCCTTCCTTATACAGTCGCGTTATATTATCCACGTGCAGAGCTACCGCTCCAAGAAATCTATTCCCTTTGATTTCTTTTCCCTTAATCTGATACCAACTACTGGGAACAAGATTCATTTTTTATTTATGTGAAAATCCGCACTGCTTGTATTAAACACTCAGAAATTGTCTGCAGTGCACCAAGCTTGGCTGTGCGACTCTCCATCACTTTCCAGGAGAGTTGCTTTGCTGCCGTGTGTATGTACAGCACAAGTTTTCACTTTTCCCTTTAAGCAACAATGCTGCTTTATGCAAGTACTGTTTTTTTCTTTGTAAAATACGTAAAACGTGTAATATGAAGTGTGCCAGCCAGTTTCCTCAAGAAAGAAGCGCCAATGGCCATGTTACATAAAGCCCTATTTTGGTACCATTTTTCCTATATCAATCAGTTGATGGGCTTCCTTTTCCCAACTTCAAAAGAAGTAGTAGGCGAAAGAGTTGATTGTATTTCCTATTTTTACCTTGCCTTCCGCTTGGGATGGGAATAAAGAGTAATAATGATGCGTCCTGTGAAGTATCACGCTGGATGATGCGATGATGATGATGAGGTGGCTGTACCATATAATGTACATCGTTAGAGAAAAAACTTGCATCAATGTTGGTATTAATTACTCGTCAAAAATCATACAAGTAATTGATAAGATGAGATTTGAAAGAAACATGCCATTTGTCAGTTTCTGTTGACCAAACACGGAGTATGATAGGATCAATATGCACTTGCATCATCCATAAGCAATTGAATTTATAAGAAACCATTAGGTGCTCATGTAAAAGATGCAATGACGATATTTTTTTAACAGAAGCGGACGAAATACATAGAAATGGTGTGAATGGATTGAATGGTAGTTAGAAGATATCGTAGCATGTATTAGTACACGATGTCATTAGCGTTCTTTCGGAATCAATCGGAAATGTTTTTAAACTTTAGTGAACCATTCATTTTCTTTTGATGCTGATTTAATGATGATATACGGTACGAATTTTGTTTAAATTTTGATGACGTAACACTGACAATTTTCTGAAATAATTTTTGTTACAAAATTTACAATCCAATTAACTAATAATTATTAACCCACACATTGAGTTGCTCTAATTTCTTGCCACGTGGGAATGACATGAGTGTTAAAATCAGAGCTTTGTTTTTCTCAACTTCACCTAAAATACGAAGGGAAGGATTAATGCCAACTTTCTCCTTACAAAAGGAGCTAGACAGTTTGTGTAGTTGGTGGTAACTTCAGAGGTTGCGTGAGAGTATCTTTGTGCAAGATGGGGAATAAAACTCGTTGATTTGTCCATACCCGTATGGTTCTTCGACTTGTCTTGTGACATGAATAGAGAATGGTGTGCGTGTTGTCATGATTCTCATCAATCTTGCATACTTATCTCTTTCTTTCAAATGAAGAGAATCTGGTTTTGTCATATATTGTTATTCAAATCGAATACCATCATATTATATATGATTCGGTGTAGGTGCACTCGCAAGAATTCACGACAAGATTTTCTTCCGAGTTGCATTGGCTAAGAAGTTTTAATCTCTGCAAAAGAGAAAAATGTCAGTCAGGCAAGAGAATGGCTGGCTCAGAGTATTATTAAGCATTTTAGACTCTCTTTACATACCAACGCGTCAAACCATAGCACCACATCAGTGTCTCGGGATCGACTCGACGAACTAAAAGAAATTGAGTAACACGTCTCATTCGTATTCATATGTCGAGACGACTTCCTTCACATATATCGTTTCTTTCATCGCAAAAATACGAGAACGGAAGGAAAATTGAATATGAAAACGCTTTGTCATTGTCATTGAGCTGGGCTAGTGTCAAAGACTCCTAAGTTTACTTTCTGACGTCGCTAGAAAAGATTAAAATTCAGTTGCCTAATTTTTGAGTCCAAATATTTCAATTTGTTTATATATTTCTGCCATTAAAAAACATGCAACCACGGAAAAATTAGCTTTGATTCTAATTGGACTTTAATGACTGCATCATAAAAATTAGTAAACGTGAACAAATTGCTTTTGGTGTGCCGCCGAGTCAAGTGTCCACTCGTTTTTTATTCGTTTCAAAATGGTGTGATAAATGAACAAGCATTCCATTCAATACTTCCTTTTCCAAATGAAGGCATCACAAAAGGAGAGCGTGAAAAGGACGATGAGTTTTATTCATCTAGTCTGACTTGACTTCACTCACATTGTGTGAAATAAAATCATGTTAAACATGTGAAGCTACGCAGATGCACACATGTTAATCTTCCCCTTTTCCCCATCAATTTGTTTTGTTCTAAAAATACATCATCACATTATCATATCATTAAGGCCGAGTCCTTTGTCTCCCTCATCATCATCATCACATCACATCATCCTGATGCATTTATTATGCAACAAAATAGCATCTTCACTCATGATGGTCGAACATGTGAAAAAACGTTGACGTTGAGTTGCGTACCTACAACATGACAGCTTGATGATATGCATGAGGAACTAGCAAGAATGGACGCACCGACAACTCATTTTTGTTTACTTGAATGGACAAAGTTGGCCATTGTTGCGGAGTTGATTTCGTGGTCTGCAAACTTACCATTATGTTCCGAACAATATGGTCAAAAGTGGGGGAGACTGAGATGGTCTGACAGACTCAAGGATGATGTCTACTTTTTTTTTGCGTAGCAAAATAAAAGATTTTTCGGTCTACGAAATGGAAAGAATATAATGGAGACTTGAGGTTGGGTTGCCAACAGAATTATAAAGAAAGTGGAAGTTTTCGTTTACATGATGAAGAGGTTGATTTCGTGCCTAAAGTTGGGGTTTCTTTGCCTTTTAACAAAACTACTAATGCGGATTAAGAAGAGAAATGGCTTGTGTGTAAACGTAAATAACTCTTGCTCAAACCCAATTTTACAGATGAGACCAAATCAAGAGAGTGATAACGGTGGAGCACAAGAAGGTTACTATCTTCCTCCATCGAAATCAGGGCAGAAGCCAAGAGGAGATCAGCGGAACGAAAAGAACGCTTATGGGGCAGATCCTAATCAATATCCACAATCCAAACCGACATCCTATCAAGCTCCCCAGCCACAACCACAACAGACACAACAGCCACCAAAAAATGGAGGGTATGGAAGAGGTGAGCCTCAACCAACTCAGCAACATAGATCATCCGAAGGCTACCAAAGAAGTGGTCCACTCCCACAAGAACCTAGTCAACAAAGGTCAGGAATTTTTCCGCAACAAGACTCACAATCACAGAATTCACAACAAGGCCAACAGAATCCGAGTCAGCAAGGGCAGTATTTTGGGAGGGATGCCAGCAGCAGCCAACAGCAGCAACCTAACACGTATTACGGAGCGCCTGGAGTAAATCATTTTGATTCAGGGAGTCAGGACGAGTTGGAAGGCTTAAATGAGAAAATAGTGGATGCAGAGTTGCTTCAGAGAGTCCAACAAATTATTGAGGATCATGAGAGGCAACAAAAAGTTCTTTTGGATAATATCCAGAAAGACAATGAGAAAGCGTACTTACCACCGCAACCATCATCATCATCCGGTTACCCAACTGCCTCCGGCCCTTCAACATTCACAGGGAATGAGCTCAACGGTCCGAATGACTTTACTGCTCCTGCTGCCGGTGGAGGAGGCTACAGCCCTGACTTTCAGTCACCCAATTACAACCGTTATAATTCTAATGGGGTTGCCAGCGGGGGTAATAATGAAAATAAAGGAGCTGGAGCTCCTGATACAGCTCGCTCTCCATCCTACTTCAATTCTGTCAATGATGTTCCCTCTTCCAACTCAGGATATCCAAATAACGGTAGAGTAATAACTTTAAAGAAACATTTCCTAAGAAAAAGCCAAAGGCTAAATATTGATATGTCATGGGAATATACCCTATCTCAATGCTGACCTTGCTATTCACAACCAAAAAGAATGATGAGCTTATTGTCAGCTCAGCTCAAATCAAAACACTTGAAATTCTATTTTTAAGCCGATAATAAGCGTGACATTTACAGATTCTTTTTCCCTAAAAAAAGTCAGGTGAGCGTGACTCAATTAGCGATCTATTGTACCTATTTTCCTTCCTGCAGATTACTCAAACTCCAATTCCTATCAAAGTGGTGGAAACTCGTATAACCAAAATCCGAACCAGTCACAACAACCTAAAGAAGGCTATCCTCAGTCGAGCTCAGGAAGAGATAATAATGGTGTTGGTAGTGGCAGTCCTAGCTCGACTTATCCTGGAGGCTACAAGAATTCCCAGCCAGAGAATCGTCAAGGTAAAGACGAGCCGAGGAAGTTGTCAGGCGATGTGGAATATCAAAAAGCTGTGCTTTCCACACACTTCACAGAAACGCAACCGGATCCTCAGTACAGCAAGTCAACTGGGTCTTCCGGTGGCTACCAGCAGCGGCAAGGTGATGAGCAGCAAAAACTGAATTCCGTTGCTGGACCAGGAGAAGAGTATCTTCCACCGGTGCCACAGAACCAACAGCTTGAAGCAACAGCAGCAGCAGCAGTATGAATTACCAAGGAATGTGCAAAATGTAGGATATTCCAATTCCTTCCCAGCAGGTAGGCATTTCCATGGTGTGTAACAATTTAATTAGAATGCATCTCCGTTCCTTTCATCCACCCACTCTTTTTGGGCTTCACGCTTTACCGTTATTAAAAGTGGAGTAGAACTACAACCTCACTTGCTCTTTCCATCCTAAGTATATATTTTTCTGTGGGTATTGAGAGTGTAGTGATGCATCTAAACTAATTCATAGTCTTACCAAACCAAAATGTATCTAAGCCAACAACACATGGTTAGATCTGGTTTTGGCGTATATGTTGTATGGATGCTAAAAAATAGCAGAATGGTTGGAGGGGCATACTGAGATTTCCATATTATTTCCGTGTCTCATGAATTTATTCAATTATTTGTAGACTCCCAGGTCCAGGCTTCAAACGGAAGGTCAAATGGGGAAGAGCAAGGTTATAGTGTGAAAGTTGGAACCGGAATTCTAGTGTCGGATGGTGGACAACCTATCCCATCGTATAACTATGGCTCACTGCCCCCACAACCTTCATCATTTTCGTCGCCACAGCGAAATTTCAAGTTCTTTTTGGAAATGGGGAAACGGTTTCCTTCAACACAGTGCATGTCTTCTCTATTCCTCCAGCACAGCAGCGCTCCATCTACCCAATTCCCGTGCATTCCTGCGTCACGTTGGCCAATCTTTCTCCACAGCCACAAGCAAACTACGGAGCTCCTCTGAATCAAGAAGTTGATAATGGGAGCCAACAACAAGCCAGCAGCTCTAGAGGAGTGGGAGAGCAAGGCTCAGTCCAAATTAAATATTCAAACCCAGGATTAAGCGGAGTTGGTGGTGCTCTTGGTGATCAAGGATCTGCATTTGTGCAGCCGCAGTATGGTCCACCAACCACTCCGTTCAATAATAACAATCCGGCTCAACAGCCTTATAACGGAGTTGTTGATAATCCTAATGGTAATACGGTGATGATAGCCATACCTCGTCCAGTTTATGGGGAACCCCTGGCACCCGTTATTACACTTGATTCTGACAATAACTTACCGAGTTTTAATGGGAGTCCTGCTGGTGGGGAACTAAGCTACTCCCCAGATGCCATTAAAACCTCAACTTCAACTCAGACCGGGAATGAGTACGCACTAGATCAGGGTTTGTTGGGACAAGGTCGTTTTGATCAGGCTGCTCCAGGAGCCAATTACTTGCCGCCTTCCCAATACAACGGGAGTCCGTCTCCTATTGGGAATGAGGATTTGTCAAACTCACTCCATTTGCAGTCATCACCACCAATGCTATTCAAAATGATGGTTGTCCTGCGCTAAGTTATGGAATTGCGTTGATAATAATCACATCGTCTCTTCATCGCCTAATCTGAGAGGTCAAGGCATGGTGGTAATAGCAATAATCATATCTATAACATTAATCACAATGGTTATGGTAGTAGTAGCAGCAGAGCTTTTGGTATTGTGAACCAGTTTACGCTGAGCCCTATTCAATAGAGGATTCCAGGCGATATAAGCAATACATTACACGTCTTCCTTTTACGACTACCTCCCCACTTCTCCTATTTTCATCCAAAACGGTGATGCGAACTGCTAAGTGCGGCCCTTACGTTCGTCGCGCTGTGCAACGTCGCCCGTGTTGTCGTGCCCTTGGGCAGTCTGCTGGAAACAACTTCAAGCGGGCGGGCGCGTCGTACAGCGTCCAACTCGGCCAACCATTGTATTTGATGTTTGGCTCTAGGCGCCATGGAAAACACTAGAGTGTTGAGGAGGGCTCTCTCCAAAACCGGGAATGTGAGTGCTGCTACCCCTAATCCGAATCGGGAGCAGTTAGGCACAAGTAGAAGAAGTAGTAGTAATAACAATGATAGCAAAAGTAGTCATCCTCCAAGCAGTTCCACTTCATCTTCATCTCAACCTAAAACCAACAGTCATTTGCCTCGTCGTCGTACTTAGAACTTGTCTAGTGTAGCATAGTCGTAACCCTCCTCAACAAACCAATTTATCATCTCCTTCATCATAAACCTCTTGGAATTTCCTTGACCCCAAATGTACATTGATGCATGCTTGCATGGACCTATATAGTTTCTCGTTTGCTTCTTCTTCCTTCAATCCAGAACGTCTTTTGTTAGAATGTAGAGAGATATGCGTGATGCTTGTTATTCCCAAAATAGAACGAAAATGAAAGTGATGATGATGATGAAAAAGAAGATTATTCATGTTAGTTATGTTTACATTACACAATTGTTTTAGTAAGTGGCACGCAAATCAGCTTTCGTGTTTGTGCTAATGGGCAAAAATATATTTTCTTCCTTGTTTTTAACCCAAGCAACTCAAATGAAATGTGATCTTGGATACTAAAATCCTTTATATGCATACCACGAGGTTTTGTTCATGATAAATGACGGATGTGTGTTAGGTAATAAATATTATGGTGACAAACTTCTCTTGCATTTTTTTGAGATCAACTTTATTAACTGCTAACACGAAAAAAGAACAAAACACGTTGCTAATCAGAACCAATTAAATTTTTTTTGTTTATTATTATACAGTTCTTTCGTCCAAATTATATATATATTGATGTATATTTTCGTATACCTAACAATTTATATCATCATGGTTTCATTCACATCATCACAACATTTAATTAAGGTATGCATGTAGTATTACTTGTTTAGCTTTACCCTTTATCTTTAAACTGGGTTATCGAACCCATTAGAATCCAATCCCTTCCTTCTGTTACACTCCAGATGCTTAAGTTTACAAGTAGTGGACATACATACTATTCATACGCTAGTAGCCTAAGTTTTTTTTGTATGATTATAGTAAAGCGGAATTAAATAAGCAATGTATTATGTAATAATGATGTTTATGTGCATTACCTTATTTTTACGAAAGTAAACAAATAAATCAAGTTTAAAGAAAAAAATAAATGCAAAATTCATTCTATTTACAAAACTGCATGTTTGTGCTGCATATTAGTGATGATTGTTATAATATACCTAGTTTAAAAAGCATAAATAATTACTACTCCTTCTGCGTCCCGTTCAAGCTAATCGAGAGAATAGTTGGGGCTACTTGCTAATAAATAAACCTACCATAAGATTAATGAGATTACGCATGGAAATAAAGGATAATATTGTTAGTAAATTGTTGTTAAAAAAAGTAAAATCAAAAATTTTAAAAAATGTACACTATCACAATATATTCGACATATAGGTAGACAGACACAATAATTATAATGTATTTACATGGTGTTAATCATATTACTCATATTAACTAATAAAGGATGCTCATACAACCACATAAAATGTTAGACATAAGTAAGTAATTAATTGATTAATTAATTATATATTTACGTCACAACGTTTCTACGACAAGGAGTCAAGGATTGTACACCAGTTTGGTCCTTCTACAACCAACAGTCTGCATATAGTAGCTGGCTACATGCAAAAAACTATAATTAATGTTTATGTGTTAGCAAGCATGCATGTTAGTAATGATTTTTTTTCTACGTCTCTACCTCTACTCAACTACATTTCTACAAGACTACAGTTCTCCCTCAACAAAGAATGAATCCATGAGTATATATTTACATACATCTCTACATACTGCTATTATATCGGATGCTGTAGCTACACGAGATACAGCGAGAAATAATAAAAGTTGCTAATCATTTTGAATCAACTTACTTTTCTCTCTGTGTTTTACATAAGATATTTAATTGTGATGGCGCTGTGCTAGCGTGGCACTATAAAAGAAGAAAATCTTTTGCGTGCTCGTGAATATTATATAAATGTTATGCAATACAATAGAAATTGATTTGATGGCGTGCCCACAAGTTCCTCTCTTCCTCCCTCTGCTAAACTGAAAGCGAGGGAGATGCCGTGACGGCAGCGAGCAGAAATACGAGAGTGCCAAAAACGCAGAAAATGAAAATACTAGCTAAAAACAAGGTCACAGAATTAGACATCTTAATATACTATTTTTGCTTCTTATCTAATTTTTTTACAATGTAATATAATGGTGTATCTATTATTTAAATATACATAGATTGTAATCCGGAAGGTTTAACTAGTATATTTAGTGCATTTTACGTTTTAGTAAAACCTATCTTAATCAATAAATTATGTATATGTATCCATAGTTTTTCTTGGCGCTAACATAATTTAAAGTTACCATCAGTCGCATTCAGTTTATATAGATTTGTATATATATATATGTATGTATACAACATCGTTTGTATATCTAAATAGATAATGTATATATTCAACTGCGATTTCTCAAATGCTCAATAATTCACAAAAGAAGGTAGAAAATATTCGAGTCTTAATTACCATGGAAAATTCCGAAAATTCCAACGCTATGCTAAATCATTTCTCATCATCACATTACACGTGAAAAACTGCTTTCCAACCCAAACATTTAGGTCGACCATTGTTTTACCACACTCCATTGCATTTCGCCCTTGGATTGTCTTCAATACATTGAGTGTAATCTCATTATTTCGCACCGTTTCGGGATCACGCACAAACTAAGTTCTACTATGGGTATCATTCAGTTCGTTACATGGAATTAGGTGGGATTTAACTAACGAAATAGTTCTCTGCTCTATTATCCTTTTCTACACGTTAAGGTACTAATGTCACCACATCACTTCAACCACCTAAATAATCTAGTTTCACCTAAACTAGTTCAATATATATGTTTTGTTTATAGTGATTAATTAAGTAAACAGTTAATCATCTGCGCCAATCTCGAGATCAAAGGAAAGTTCCTAACCTAAGCTTTCCGTCAGCGTTATCAAAACCGTGATGATGATAACTTTGCTCCGACTCTTATCACTAAATGACTTAAATGGACTAATACTATGTTTCATACATTAAGTTAGCGGCTGGTTAACTAGAATAAAGTTCAGGTTATAATCTGTATGAGTAGCTACATCTAGCCATCAACGCTTCCTAACATCTACACTACTGCTACTTAATTAGAGTTGAACTAACAGGACTATCCCTACTGATGGTAATGTTATATGTATGTGATTACATGGGTGAATCATCAAACCCAATATTATCTATACATGTATGTATTTTATCCACTTTCGCCACACGACACAGTCAAAACGTTTTTCGTAAATTGAAACTAATTAATATATTTCGATACCTACTAATGTTTTATAGACAATAGTTAAAATTAGCCAGTCGTCAAAATTTCAAGTCAATCTCTGATTACCTAGCAGTACTCTTAGCAGCAGCAGTAATAATGGACGCACACAAGTTTCATTGGGATGTGCGTTTTGATTAAGAATGTATTTGTGTATGAGGTCGTGTTCACCATCCACAACTGCTCACATCAACATGCAAAATAATTCTTAGACTTCAGTACCTGGAGCTTGCTCCGCTTCAACATCTTCTGGTTTGTCCTCAGTTTCCAGAGATTTGACACCAGTAATGCTTTCTGCGAGAGCTTCCCACTGTTCCATATTTGCCTTGGCTCCGTCCCGCATCACTTCAAATCTCGGGTTCATTTCGGCAAGTGACTGGAAAGCAAGACGAAGGCAAGATGAAAATGAGCTCATTAATGGAGCCTTATCATGTAAACAACTATACAAGAGAAAATAATGGAGTAAAAGGAGCACGGCGATGGGTCCCTTGGGGGAAAGCACGAGGGAACAAGATGGCTAGTGATATTTTATCAAATGACATAAATGATAATGTGCTTTCGAGTCGAGTCTACATTTTATGAGGGTGTTGTAAATACTCCCTATTAAATGCAAAAAGATTTCGTGCCGTTCCCTTCTTTCCATAGAAAGAGGCGCGGCAGTCAGTTTCCAAAATGTGATCTATCTTTATCGCTTTGTACAAAACAAGACCCATAAAAAATGTTTACGGAATGCGAGTGAGAATGAATTTTTGTTTGCACGTGATTGTTCACAAAACCATTTCTCTAGGTTGGATGTGTGATCGCCGCCTCGTGCCGTAGTAAACATTTTAAGTGTGGCCAATTTCGCAAAATGTCAAATTCAAATTACTTTGAGAGGAGAGGAGAAAGCGGTTTATGGAAGGGTATAAAAATCAGTACGAGCTCGTTGAGAACCACACTAACCTGATAGAGTGGGAGACAAATATCGTGGATCCATCGGTATTGAAGGATGGGTAGCTCATGTTCCCGTTCTCGGTCCATGGACGCAGGTGGGGTAATTTGGAGCTGCTGTCTTTCTTGATCACCCTAAAATAATATATTATGTTTATGAGCTTAATTGAAGTACTTCCAAAAAAACGGTGTTGAATAAATACCAATCCAATGTTCTAAATTAATGGCTCGGCGAGTTTTCATTATCATATATTTTTCAGGGATAATAACTATTGAACATACCTGTGCAAAGAATTCGGCAGTGACAAGTTCAGCAACTCGTCTCTGGACGGACCACGGCTTGGTAGAGGCAGCCAAGTCGGATGCAGTCATCAGCATGCTCCGCAGGATTTCCCGTTGCGCTTCATCCTCCCAACTATACGTGCCATTCTTTACCAGATCAAAGAACGCGTTCCGCTTGCTGGGAGAAGAAGAAGAATAAGGAGAATATGAGGCAAAAACTCAATTTTATACTCCATCACTCAACTCAAATAACATTGGCAAATACACACATATCATCTCAGAAGGAGATGAAGAACGCATAATGAAATCAGAGTCCAGTACTCCAATATTGTCGTGTGCCATATCATATCCGATCAAATCATAAATATTCACAAGTACAAGAATAATATTGTGCAACGCGAATCCATAAAAAACGTCATAAATGTCCCAACCCAGCCCAGCTGAAGTAGCATCAAAGGAAGTGTTTTTGGTAGAGTTTCAAAGTCAGGACATTTGAATGCCAAGGAATAAGTTATCAGTTCCAAAGAACCAGAAAACAAAGCATATATAATTTATAGTTTTTCATTATTACACACCATAGTCAACAACTTTCTCAAGGTTGCATTATTTCATATTGGCAGGAAGAACTGCTAAAAAATTGGATAATGGAAACATACAACAGAGAGCCATAAGTACGTCTTTTCTATAATATGTAACAACACCACTCCACCACTGCTACAATATAAAAACGTCATGAAAACTGAAGCCGGCTCCAGAAAACCTACTGTTGATCTCTGAAAGAGATTGTATGCTTATTTTTCTCATTGATTCGTGAACTGCAGATAAGTTGGAGATTCAAAAAAATGATAAATAATGCGATAAATACGTTGCTCAGCACCCGATTTTATTATTACTATTTCTTTCATACATTCAAAAAATGGTTGGTTGATGGACATTAAATCTTTTGCAATTCAATTTTTCTTCACATTTCTCTCCCTTCGCCTTCTTATTCATTACGCAACCTTGAAGTTGGTATTGGGGTTAATATTTCATTCATATATATATTGCCAGATTCAGTATAGCCAGGATTCTTTGGTAAAAGTCAAGCCTCTTTCTTGCCAAACCCAAAATCGCTGTTGTTCTTGTACTTATGAGAAATGAAATAATTTATTGAAAATAGCTCTTACTGGAAATAGACGGTGAGGTCTGTTGCGAGAATGCATTGTTTGAGAACATTCATGACTCTGGAATAGTGCTCTGATGTCAGTCCCGAGAATATATTGTGGCCCTGAAAAGAGACGGAAGCAAACGACAAAAGATGTTAGGCATAGAAACAGAAAATAAATCTGTATGTACATATATAGTTTCGGATAATAGCTGAAGTTGAAGCGTACATATCTGCTCTTCTTGGGAGCGAGTACGTGAGTACACTTGAGATTTTATGAAAATGAAAAAGTGAAACGAGAGAAGTTGATTTTAAATCATATGAAAGTGGAAGCACCCCATATATTTTCTGGGCATAATGGCAATGCTTTGATTTAGAAAGGATGGGAATGGAAATACGCAGTTTAGTTACCCAACCAGCTCTACTTCGCTATTTTTACAATATTAAATCGAAACGGTTAATAAATGTTAGCTTTGGCTGTTGTTGACTTGGTGCACCCTTCTAAATCTAAATTGAGTTTACCTTAAAAAAGGAATATGAGACAGGAAAAAGCATTCAATACAATGGAACCTTGTATGAATATGAATATCGGCTATTAAGTAACCAAAATGTGGTTATGACAGTGGAAAACATTATGTTGATACTTTTCTTTGAATATTTACAATGGGAAAAATGAAATGAAAATGTGTCTATCTCAGCCATATCACATCAACAGCAGCAAGCTGTATCTCAGCTCATGTTTTCTTCTCACAAGATGCTTGCAATGAACTCGCGCTTGCCACATGGCTAGTATTAGCATAAAAACTTAGCTCTACATCCTATTCGAATCTGCATAACGTGCTTTTTAAAATTACTCTTTTTGGATTAGGAATGAGTTAGTTTCATTACTTTTTAAACATTTTGGGATAACTACAAAAATACATACAAACGACGCATTAGATTTTGGCATTGGCACGTGCAAAAATTCTGCAAAATGTCAAGAACGTACCTCACTGTTAATTATCATCACGGCGTGGTTAAAATGGTGATGTTCCATTGTATTTTGAGTGCCATAAAGCAGCGCAAGAGCGGATCCAGTCCTGAAAATGCAAAATATTATGCATCATACAAAATGTAATATAATCAAGATCCAAATTTTCAGCTTTAGCTGAGTCAGACATATGTACTTGTACCACGTATGTTTTTTGCCTTCCCTAACATCGCACTTTATTCAGCGTAGTTACGAAGTGGATGCTAAAGAAATTACATTACGCCTACTTATTTTCCAGCACCAAATGGAATTAAGGTTTCAAGTAACGTATGAATATGAATACTTTCGTATATGGTTATCTCAATCAATATTCATTCCTATTGAGGATTTTTATTTGGAGAATGGAACGTGGGTGACTAAAATTAGGAGATGTGATGTGGTGCATGGATTTTCATCCGGACTTACTTTGCTTGGAAGGAGTTGTTCGTACCACGGTGATCCAAGTCATGACACAAGCACGCCACAAACATACCAAGTACTTCAAGCTCAGGGAAAGTATCTTTCATTTCACAGCTCTGCAATTAGCACACCGTCAAATGAACACAGAAGTATTATATTTTTGTCGCTCAGCACTATTTTTTAAATTGATTTGAAAGGACTCACAGTTAGAACGGCAAACATCACTTGAGCCACATTAAAAGCATGTCGCCAATTGTGATATGGAACATTCCGATAATTTCTTTGCACTGTTAGAAGCCATCGAATCACAGTCTGTGAAAAAATAATTCAGTAAAAAATATATACCTCCGTTCTAATTTTACAATACAGCATTTTACTTCCACTGGAAATGACTTACCGCATAATCCATCTTGAATTTGGTTACCAATCCCAAGTCAAGAAACATTCTCACAGCTGCCACAACCATTGGATCCCGATCCAGAGAAAAGTCATCAAAAGTGAGGGTGCAAAGGTGCCACTCATCAGCGCTCGGCACTTCTCTACCCTAAAATACCACAATCATCACCGCCCCCATAAATAGTAAGAATGAAAAAATCCCATTTTTATCACACGAGCGAGAGCGTAACAAGCCCACTAATGCTATTTTTTCCAGGTTGATGCAACTCGTGCTTCTATTTCCGTTCTATAAGATTGAGATTTAAATTTGTGTGGACACTAATGCTAATAGCTCTACATTTTAGACACTTTCCCAGATCTCAAAAAGGAAAAAAGTGGAACGAAGTTTATTCAAGGCATATAAATCAGCCGTCTATTTCACGCAAGCTGAGAGGAAAAGTGCAAAAAGCAAGTAAGTTTCTGTACCTGAATTGCTTCAACTTCTTTCCAGGAAGCTGTTGCGTGGTAGGACAGTACCTGGAAATTGTGAAAGGGAATCACATGTCAAAATTTGATGATGCTTCACTTTCCCTTGCTCGACAAGCATTTGCAAGTGGCACGCACTGTTTGAGAGCAAGGAGGTAGACGCGAAATATGGTAAACGACCTCAACCATTTGTGCAAAGTTTCTATTTCGTTACCTCAATAGCAACTTTCTGTCTCGCAATAGCCATCTCAAGCTCTCCATATGTTAGCGTGTTGTTAATTCCGAGTCCGCAAAATATGGTGAATGCCTAAATACAAAACAATTTTTGTTCTTGAAGGGTTTGCAGACTGATGGCGGGTTCCCATAAATTAGATTGTACAGAATTTATATACCTCAAAAAGTTGTTCATCGTGCTCATTGAATGGCATGCTATTCAACTTGTTCACAATGGTTGCGACTCCTTAAGAAAAAGTTACAACCAATTTAGCATTACGAAAGATTGTAGATGCAATATTATGTACTTGCTCCAATCTCATACCAATGATTTCGGAATGACGGTTACGAATTGGCATGGCCAACAAAGATCTGAGATTCCCTCCACAACCGCGCTCAACTTCCACAATTTCGGCGATGTTGATGACCTCCCCACTTGCCGCCACTTGTTCAGCTAGCTTTAGAAGGTTGCAAGAGATCTGACCGTCGAAGGATTTGCCAGAACTTGGAAGTGGTCAAGCAGAAAAGTGTATTATGCAGTATTTATCAACAAGTAAGCTAATAATTAACACGCTGTGCAGCTCCTCATCGCAATTAGAAATGAAGTGCTTCGAGGAACCAACAAATCAATCAAATGCTCTCCCAGCAATATTTACAAACCGTACATTTCTTTTAGTTTACCTTGAGCGATGGGAGTGAGTGTCATAGTCGTTATGGCCGTTGATTGGAGTGTTGAGCTCGAAGAGTTTGGAAAAAACGATATCCTACGGCAATGTAAACAAAAAAGTTTTAATCAATAGAGTGTAGGATAAAAGTGGCGCAGTTAAGCTGACTAATTCCAGGAAAAAATCAACAAATTTTTCAAATGTAATCAAAATACTGCTTTATGCTCTTTAAAAAATGTGCCTCTAGTCAAATAATTTAATATTCACTTGAGTGATAAATTAATAAAGTTGAAAGTATAATATAAGTTATTCATGATATAAAGGCACTTCAAAACAGTTCATATTCAGATTTGATTTTTCTTCAGGGAAAATGAATAGATTAAAACGAGGAGTAGTGCAAAGAAAAATACAAGGCTAATTTGGTTCACTTAACTCTTTTAAACATACTTGGTCCTACAATTTGCGATGAAATAGGTTTACGAACATACATTTATGTTGATACTATGGGGTGAAAGCAAAATAAAAAAGCATTAGAATGAAAACGGAGCATAGCGTGTACCTGTACCTGGCTTGGAACCACATTCTCGTCAAGAAGAAGTACCGCAGCTCTCTCGCATTTAAGTAGGCGCTGAGCTCTCTGCATGATTTTCAAGATAACTTTCTCCAGGGATGTCTGCTCTTCAAAGAGATCATGCACAACTTCCAGGAGGCTCTATGGTCGAGTGAATTTAACACGAAAGTGCATTACTTTCATCATCTCCATTACATACACACTCACTCTATATAACTATTAAATGCATCACTAACGCTAAATCTCATTTTAAAACTGATTCAAAAACTCCCCCCATTTCTTCCAAAGTGGGAGACAATGATGATGACTGTAAGGGCCCAAATAAAAATTTACTTTGGGCTCACACAACCACCTTGTGTGCTCAGCAAACTGCAAATATTTGCAGGTTTTGCCCAAGGCCAAATCATCTCAACTTTATCCTTTTCAATTTGAAGAGATGAGAGCTGGATAACCAAAATGAAAAATGTGCTCACCCGATTCCGCTCGTATTCTCGCCGAGTTGCCTCCATTATCTGGGCATTAGTTAGTGCAATCCCAACAAACTGAAGATAGGTCTCCAAAAGCTGTAAATAAAAGTGGATGGGGATTAGGGGCACGTTTTATAATGGGCATAATACATAAAATCATTTCATTGTCACAAGTTATTCTGCTGGAGAAACATCTTGTTTTTATTACATCAAAAGTAAGTGCTCATATAAAATTTTTAGGGCTCAACTTTAGGTGACAAGTGGTAAACCTTTTAATCAACAGGGAGTAAATGAAGCATAGGGGAAATGTGGACCAAAAAGTGTGACCATTTTTTTATACCTTTTCATCTTCATTGGTGAAATATTCGTCCTCGCACTCCTTCCCACTTTTGTTGACCACTTGAGCCACAGCAATGATGTCCTCCTCGCCAGTTCCACGAACGGGCATGCAGAGCAGGGAATTAGTGTGTTGCCCCAGAATCCTGTCCACCCCGTCATTATAACGGGGATCCTAAAGAAGTGGAGCAGAGTGAAGGAAATTATAAGCGTTTGAAAGGACGTGCTTTTGTTTGCAACAGAATCCAAGCTACGTCGCCTACAGCGTAGCGGATCTTATTTTTCTCGTTTGAAGACTGAATAATGGATTGGAATGGGCACTAATTCTACCGTTTCCCTCAACTCCTTCTTGTTGTTGCCTCCCAATAAAAACATGGGAGTAGGGATTTTGTAACTGAAAAGGACTTGAGGGTTTCTAGGAACCTTGGTTTCGTTTTGTTCCACTTACCTCATAAGCAACGTCCAAATTAACAGTTTCTCCAGTCTCGGCAACCCAACCTAGAATCCCTTTGCCCCAAGGAACTTCCACTTCATTCTCCTCTGAATGTGAAGGTAAAAAATTGGCGCCTGATGGAACGTCAAAAACCTTCGGGAAACCAAAATCAACCGTGAAGAAACAGCATTAGTACATAACCAAAAAGGATGAGTGCTTTTCACTTTTTGCAAAAGAGAACTCCGATCGAATACCGTGTACATGGTAGCAATTAGGTAACTATTTATGGACGTGCTATAAGTAATTCCACTCCCATGCCAACCCACCACAAAACGATACTTTAGTGGGTAAAGCTCAAATGAAACGGAATTTATGTGCGATCAGAATCTAGCAGCGGAAAGCCAGAATTAGGGCTTTGGCTGAGCCTCCCAAAAAATTAAGATAACTTATCCATTCATCCCAATTACAGCGAACACAATAAAATAACATAAAATGGATCCTGCCTTTGTACGCATTATGACGATTTTCTTCACTGAACCTTTCCATTTCCTCAATCTCATCTTGTTTTATGCTCTTTGTTTTACAAATCCAGGGAAAAAGGCAAAAAAAAATATAAATTACACAAGTTTTTATACTTCCTGATGGCTACACCGTTTCCAACCTAAAAATCTTAGCAGAGATATCTCTCCATGTTGCCAATACTGCTCTCCTTTTTTCACCAAAAAAGGTCAGCAGTCGATCTCAACGAAAAGCTGGAGCTGAAACTGGTAGAATCCAAGAACGAAGCCATTAAAGTTTTTTCGCAAAAGTCATGCTGCTCCTTTCATTGAACTTTCTTTAAGACGTTTTATACTCACATAATATAATGGGCGCACGAAGAAAAGTGAACATAAAACGGGTTTGAATATAAAAAGACACGTAAGGGAAAAGGGAAATCGTATGGTTTTGGTCGGTAAGTAAGCCCTCGTCTCTGTATATTATGAGCCATTTTTTTGGGGATTGCATGGATGCATGCATGTATTGCACTAAACCGTAATTCCTTCCTTATCATCCCAAGTTTGATTTCTAGCTGCGGATTAGCAGCAACCAGAATACATACGACGAAATCCAGTTCACATCACACACTACATGATGATTATCATCAAAAGCAAGAGAAGAGGACGAGTCAAGGCCTGATTTTTTCGGTGAGCACCACCATTAAGTAGCAGCAGCATCATCATCATCACATCGCGAGAGAGATGGATCCTTTTCCTCCCACTTTTTACATCCCTTTCTAAACCCAAGTTTACAACCTCCCATCATCATCATCCAAGTTTTAGTGGTGAGCTCTTGCCTATAAACAGTTTTCCTTCATCTTTGACTCCAGAGCACAAGTTGCTCTGCCCAATTTTTCGTCTCAATTACTCAAACCTTGTACATACCACGTACGCGGACAGAAACTACCAAAAAGCTTTTCTCAAGTTCAATTGTATTTCGAAATGAAATGATGAGTAGGAATGAGCACATATCTAAGAGGAGGATTTAGTGTTGTGTTGGATTTGGATTGGGAGGAAGCATACATCAAAAATACTGGCAAGGGATTGATATATAACTCCGAGCTTCTTCAACTAATCCTTGTTTCCATTAGCCTGGTATACTTCCGCATATATTTTTATTCCGCTCACACTCACTCTCGAAGTCAGTAAGCTTGTAGGTCATAGGAGATCATATGGTGTGTGAAGTACCGGTGAAGAGTCCCTTTTGGCCATTTAGCACATAAAATAAATGGCCATTATGGAACATGAAAGATGCACACCCTCTTCGTACTCTCCATTACGTTGCATCAAAACACAAGGAGCCAAGGGCTGGCTTCGGGAAGAAATTGGACAATCACATGTATCCATCCGCTTGAATTGTATCACGTTTTGAGGATCGTTCCGCGTCAGTAACTACATATTAGGTGCATGCCCAACTACGTGATTGTACTCCCTTTCTTCCAATCTGGCAAAGCGGATATCTAAATTCGAAATGAAGTTGTAGTTTTACAGCATTGCCTCATCCGGGGAGTGATGGTACACACGTAATTTTTTAGAGAATTTTTTTTTGCAAAGTAGAGATGTTAATTTGATAAGAGATTGTTGTATGCATGGCTTTGAGGATGAAAATGAAAGCATTTGCATGGGAATGTGTGCAGCTCCTACTCAATATTGGAATAGCCACAGCTTTCTCTCCCTATCTCCCCTGAATACATCGTACATGCAATATGGATGCAATGGTCGTTGCAAATCTTTTTTATATCTGTTGTACACTTCTCCGAAATCTGGATTACAATCTCAAAATTACACCGTAGCCAACAAGGTGTACATTTACTATTGAGACAGTGAGGAGAGGAGGATGGATATATTTCATCAAGAAATGGGAAAGAATTTCCTGGAAAAAAAAGAGCGAGCATCACACATCATCTGTTTGGATTTGGATTTACCTTAGACACGAGAGCTTGTTTTCCTTTAGGGCCTTCAATAAGGAAGAGTGATGCAGCCTCAGCATCCAACAGAACAGCGATATTTTCTGTGATCTTTTTTGTTAAGCTCTTGAGATCCAGGTCATTTGCGATATCCTTAACTACATCGAGAAAGAAAGCACGGTCATCCATTTTCTTCAGCTCCCGCTTGATCTCGAGATGTTTCGAGGCGTATCTGGGAAGTTTCACCTGGAAATAATGGAAAAAATGCGGATTGGGACCATAGACAACAAAATTCTTTCCAGGTATTCACAATCAACTACAAATCAGGAAGCTGGACAAAATATGCTTTTTGTTATTGCATCTCCTATGTACTTGCACACGCTAGTGCGAATATGTTGGACAATATGGTTGATGATGTGATGTGAGCCTATCAAATTATATGAAATGTTTGCTTGATGAACGAACGAACGAACGAACGTCTATTTGTATGAACATTGTTAGCGAAAAGGAATTATTGCCAAAGGCATCTATTATTCTTCGTTCGTACTTTTATCTTTCCATCCATCTAATGTTCCTTGCTCACTCTTGACACTGTTGTGTAGACTTTCCCCGTACTACTAGGACAATGGTGATGATAAGCACACGTCACACTCAAACATC
This sequence comes from Orchesella cincta, assembly GCA_001718145.1. NCBI lineage: Eukaryota > Metazoa > Arthropoda > Collembola > Entomobryomorpha > Orchesellidae > Orchesella > Orchesella cincta. Next base: position 14,496 of record LJIJ01000258.1, on the reverse strand, counting down.
TTTTTTTTCATGGCTCCATTTTATTTACACTCCACTGCCATCCACGCTCTTCATTCCCATCGTCATTGTCACCAGGAGCACCATCAGCTATTTTTTTCTGTTTGGTGTAAGCATGTACGTAGGCATCTACGATGTGTGTGTAGTGTGTGCATAGTTAGCAAGTTGCAAAAACCTGATGATGAGTTTTTATGTTTCCTGACTCCAGTTTTACTACTACGTATCAGCCACAAGCATCTCCGGTTCTGAAGAAGTGAAACACCGTAAAAGACTGACTTTACATTGGGTTGGACGACAATGTCGGTTTATTCCCTGGGTTCTCCTCTACACGAAGCTTTTTAAATGAGAGTAATTTTGATCTAGCCTCCAGCATCACGTTTTTCCACTGACATTTTCCCCAAGATATGCTCCACCACTTGGGTTTGATAATGTGCTAACTTATGCAATATACATGAATATCTAAAGCCAGGCTAAAGTGAAGTGATTAGTAGCTACACATTTCTGGGATGAAAATGTATTAGTCAAAGTTTCTCACAAGTACTTATATCAACATTCATTATACATATGTTTTCTTATAGTTTTTTTCGCATCAAATTCATTTGATTCCCACCTTCGACTCAATAAGAAGGGATAGAATGTTGATGGAGCTGGGAGGAAGTGATGTATACTTTCTCATTTCCTTGAGACTGGATCGTCTCGAAGCTGGAGAAGGCGAGAAACCCTGTGAGCACGGTTGAGTTGATCCATCCTGTGTTTGAAAAACACTCCGACTTTTGGCACGAGCAAAATCATTCCGTAAACACCTTTTAGAGTTGCTCCTCTTATGGACTGGGAAACTATTACTGTTGAGGGATGACGAGCCTAGAACAAAAAATAAAACAAGCTTTGCTCAATTTTCATTTAATATGTGAGTAGAAAACTCGAAAATTTGGTTGGTTAAAACATGTAGTAGATCCAATTCAAAATAGGAATGTTTTTTATCAGGAAATGCTTATCATAGAAATATATACTTGAATGTAAGACCTTCATCTCTGTTCGCTGATAACGCTACGAAATCTTTACCAAAAATCCTTTTGAGTTAGAAATCTCGTTTTATTTTTACATGCATGTCATTTTTAGGAGTTGCATGGGGGTAATCTGAGAAATCTTCCGTATTGACGAAAGAACAAAATGCTGCTTGAGCAATAGGAAGGAGTATGATGATGTTGATGGTGCATTTATTTATACACAGCATTATATTAAATTGGTATGTTTGTTTTCTCATTTCCCAGCCATTCTTGTTTCACCTTTACTCAATTGATATACTGATTTTCGACACTTTCATTTTAATACATGTAAATTAACCGACGACGCGACAATTCTTCCCTTCTACCAACGGCTCTGTCGCCACTATTTCCTTCTTCGGGAATAAGCACGTTGCCACATTAGCAGAATAAAAATGCATTAAATTCACAAGACGTACATAAGCACGAGTACGAGTAGCAAATGTGAATATTTAATGTAGTTTAAATTATGATGTTGATCGTAGCCGAAGACGACGACAAGATGGCGAGGCTGATATGTCAGTTAAACCCTGCCGCAGCGAATTAGCAAATTATGAAAGATATTTGGAGAAAATTGTATCGTAATGATATTTAAATATTACGTACCTACACCGTCATCAAGATAACACAATGGTAGTGTTTTGGATTGCAACACAACCCCACTCCAAACTACTGACCATTTTTATGTTTTGAAATGATTTATGTAACCATTTATATCAATACTTTTTAAAGACTTTTTTATTACAAAGAGTTAAAGGTGTCAAATGGCAGTCGTTGGCTTAGCTAATGTATTCTACAGATTTGTTCTTAAGCTTGTTGTTTACATAATGTGGGCAATATCCTGTTCAAGAACAATCCAAGGTAGGAGCTTAATCTCTGTTTTTTAGTGCCCAGTGGCAATGATGTAAAGATGCTTGTTAGCAACGAAATGAGAGCATTTTGCATCAAGCACGAGTGCGTGTGCTATGTCACAACACAACCACAATTCCAGCGTATATTTATGGATGGTTTGGTTTGGGTGCATAATACTCTTCGCATAGAAGTACCTCGTCTTCGTCTTTATTTTGCTCGAGTTTTGGATATAAATGCTCATGCTATTAACCATATCTTGCACAATAATTCGAACTCTGGGCCAAACCCCATAAATATCGGAGGCTCGCTGGAGGGTAGATGACAGATGCTAATTTGTCGCTGCATTCAGTCGACTCCTGTCCTCTGATTCATCAGCACACCCTTTGAACCTTTAAAAAATACCGTTAGCCTGACACTTAAAAAGTGTCACTACTTTAGTTTCTATATAAGTTATTTTTCTTACAAAACGTTTAATTGGAATGTGTGTACTACTACTACACATAAAGCAGATAGGTTGAGTCAGCCATTGTTTAAGAAATTGAACTCTATTGTTCTTTTTATTAGAATTAAGTCAAGAAATTAAATAGGCCGAGCCTGTTGGCTTTGGCAAGAGTTGAATAAACTACGTACTTAACTTGTGATCGATTTTTAAGTGTTAATTACAGCAGTACGACACTAGTTTTTAAAGAAGTATAGTTGATCATCGCTTAAATACAATCTCAATCGTTTGCCCATGCCTGACTATACAAGGTTGAAGGTAAAGTATTTTATCTACGATTATTAACATGATAACAAACCATTTTGTTACATTTTGTACTGACCAATTCCTTATCGTTTGTATTTCAGGGACCCAAAATGCCAAAATCTAAGTACGTGCCGATGAGTGGCAATCTCCATCTGCATGCGGGCCTTCCGGCCCAGTTCCGTAAGAGTACGCATTCAAAATATTTTACGTAATTGGTCTGTTCAATTAATTTAAATTAACATTAATTTTAATGTGGATGTTTGTGTGATTTTCAGAAATGGTGCACCCTGACTATGCCTACCAACGTCGCTGTGTGAAGACCATGGTGTATGAGATGCAAGCTCGGAACGCACGACGTCATAATGAGCGTGGCCAAGCCTCCAGCCCATCATCTGGATCTGGAAGCAACAACAAGCGTGGAACTTTCTCAAAGATTTGGGACCGGCTAAAGCATCCCTTCCGGTATTTCAAGCGATCACTGAGGCAAGCCACCACTATCGAGACCGCAACCATGACCACAACTTGCAGCCTCAAGACCAACTCGGACCAACAACAACCAAATCCTTACTGTGGGGTTACTTATCAGTCCATTCGGAAGGGAAGAATGCAGGAGGTTGGACGAGTCGAGAAGGTCCAGAGCTGGATCACTGAGATGCAGGAGCCAACAGTGAATGATGGAGATAGGCCCATCATTGCCTTTCCTTGAACGGTAAAGGGTATGGTCGATTTGCAAACTTTCTTTTGCAAAACAAGGGACATTTTACTAAACAACCTAATTATTTTCCATCACCAGACTAAATATAAACGTATATCAATATGCAAACATTACATTCTGATCTTGTGATACTTGACAATCTGAACAATATTATAAAAATCGGAAATTTAATTTTGCCTTTCATTTTAGATGGAAAATAATAAAGTTGAAAGGTTTGAAATTTAATATATAATTTAGTGCTGATTTTGTTTTCATTTCATTTTCGTTGGACTCTCTACATTCACCTCACATTCTCAATCTGTTTATGATACACAACAACCATTTCCTCATTTATGATAGTTATTTGGCTCTAACATCATATTTTCATGACGCACAACCCTGTAGAGTAGTACAACGACTTGTTTTCGTCTCCATTACACTCACGGATCAATAGAAACTGAAGGTAGTAGAAAAAGAAACACATTCATTATAATTACAACTTTTAGTGGAGGCAAACCCGGTGTCAATCAGCAAATTCAAGAGGAAGTAAACATGAGAGCTTCTTGAGATGGTGGAAAACAGTTGTAGCTCAATACCTGTACTTTTGTTCCAACTATGGAGTTGTTAGGAGAGGTTTCTCCTCATACGTTATAATGAAAGAGGGTCAGTGTGGTAAAGAAGAGAGGAGAACATGTCAATAGCACAAGGTCAGTGTGGATGCTCCCAGCTCTCGGCAAAATGCAACACAAAAAAAGCATAATCCTTTTTATTACCTTCATACAACTCCCCTAAAAGGGTTCCTTTACGGCGGATAGCGCAAATTGGAAAACTGCGAAAATTAATGGACACTTCAATCTTCATGATTATTATGACTATTGACTATTATGGCCAACATTCCCTCAATCATCATCATTATAATGTCTAGCGAGGCAAATGTTTCCCTTTAGCTATTCCTTGCCTCGATCTCACCAACCAGAACCAGATCACTGACTGTTATGCTGGATGAATTCAGAGCCAGAGTTGCGACTCTTACTGAGTTTCTTTCATACGTGCTTAGAAAACTTCCGACCGACCAAAGACGTAGTCATAACGTAACTCAACTCCAGGTTTTTATTGGATGCTTATTACATTTAATAGATGTGTGCACCTGAATGGATTGCACTGTAGCATCATCATACTCCGGTTTGCCTAGGTCTAAACTCAACTAACAAAGAGCAAGTGAATATGTTGCTGATGAAATAAACGTGAGTCATTTTTTTATGTGGGACTGCTCATATTTTAGAAACTAGTATCATTATAGCTCACTAATGTTTATTCTGTTTGCTAAGGGCAACTCAGCTCCTTTTAAAACCGTCAACATTTCTCTTTGTTAAAAACGTCAGACTACAAACTGAGCACTTTTAGCATACTAGGAAATCTGAATATTAGTGAATTGAAAGGAATAAGGGAAGTATGTTCTCATCTGGAAATCTTTCTTGGAACCGCAATGGTAGTAAAAATACATACTTCGTGTTAGCTTGGGAGGATTTTTCTATTTTCCACTTTTCATAAATTTGGATAAAAGAAAAGGTGCAAATGTGACGTTTATTGGGTTGGAAAAATATGGGCATTACCATATACTACAGCAGAAAATTCACAGAATAGTGTCAACCAAACAGGAAGCATGCTCACTCGGTCTGGGTGATGCTAACAGCCTTTGATTTATATTTTTCCAGTCATTTCCCATGTTAGAATGGTAAGACACGACAGTTATTATCGTCACAACCACTTAAGCAGCCTGTCATTGACTGTCCCATCTCAGCATTTTTTGGTTTGATGTGACCATGATAAAAAATAAATCTGTAGGGACTTATGGGAGCAGCAAGCAAATAAATATGAGATAATAAGTGCAGACAAGTTCGTCGCCTTAAAATCATTTACCTCAAACTTCATTGAAAAGAACCACGTTGGTTCCAATGATTCAGAGAGAGCATTGAAAGCAGCTTAAACTATGCGGATACTGGATTGGACTGGAGCGTAATCATGTCCAGTCTGTCGCACTAGACTGGCACAAGATATACTATTATTATAATTATGACATACTTACGCTTATCTTTAGTAGTATGTTTTGGTCGTTATCTCTTAAATATCTTGGAGTAAGCCGTCAACCCCGTTCTTTTTATTGTAGGAAGCAAATCCATTACAGCTCTTGATGATCATGATGTGGATCAGTTTTGCCCACTATGTCTTATTCTCCAGTGACCGTGGTAGGTATTTGGGGAAAACAAGTCGTGACAAAAGAGCTGTACGTGACAGGACAACAAAAAATAGCCACACTACCACAATCTCCCAAACTCATCTGCCCTTCTGGTCATAGTATGAAAGTCAACTGGAAGCAAAAAAAAATGAGTGTAGTTGCTACATTCCATTTTTTGTGCAAAAAAATAACTTGAAAACTTTTAAACGCAGACACCCTTTCATCATAAAGTTTACGGTTGGGTGCTCCAAATCTAATCTAAGTTTAGAACTAATACACACGCCACAAGTGAGTGACTGGAAAATTATTCCTTTAATAGAATACAAAACCAAAAATCAGGACAAGAATAGTTTGTAAGTGCGCAACGGAAAAGTCAATCACCATCATCATTACCATCTTGTACTGAAACAAGCAATGAAAAATAGATTGGGATAGGAACACAATTGATTTGCCCAACTCCAGAGTCCAGAAACAAGGGGAAAGTAAGTACGCACTTGATTTTTGACAAGAGTGGTGGTAGGCGGGCAATACCCAGTGACGGTGGCAATTTCCTGTCAGCATCAGCACAACTTGCAAATTGCCAAGTGACAAATGACATAATGATGCTCGGGAAAAAATGCATGATGTTGAAAAGTACAACGACATTGTTGTCTACAATCTACACCCGGTCCTAACTTGTTTTTTACTTATCTACATTAACGACAAATACATCGGTGTATGAACATATGTCGCTACAAAACACCCAATAGTTTTTTTCCTTTACTCTTCATTAAACATCCAGTTTTTGGTTCAAGTCATGCCAGACCAACCTATATAAAATTACAACCCAAGACGGGTGTAAAAAGTTGCCAGAAGTTGGAGGATAAAAGGCTCCATCCATTTATATTCTGATACACTACACTTTTCCCGTTGCTACTTGCAAGAAGATATTGTGAAAATGTAATACGTAACCCCAAATCCCAAGACTTTTCCCATGTAATCCATTTCCTTACCAAGTCGCTTTATCCTTTCTCTTCTTGTTTAACAAGGGAAAAAGAAAAGGCTTAGTATTACTCATCCCACCACTCTGGAATGGAACAGAGAATTTTAGGAGAACCTCGTCCTCTTCTTGTCGGAGTGAAAGAGCTTTGAACCAGTCATGAATTATGTTTGGTGTACGCATGCAATCCATCTGGTATTGTGTATGTCATGTCACTTCACTTCAACCCTCTTTGTGCAAAGGATGGATGGATGATAATGGTCCAACAAACGGATAAAGTCGGATTGGAATTGGTGGCATGAACAACGTAAATAAATACTAAGGTAGGGATAACACGAATATGCTGTGAAGTGACGCAACTCCGTTTCTATTGCTTGAGTTTATCATTTCCCTACCTGGAAAATATGTATGTATTCGCTTGTTCAAATTTGATTTCTCAGAAATTGAACATTTTCCCCGTGAAAGTAGGAGTTTAAGTGATTTAAATTGTTCACAATTTACTCACGTTCATTTTAATTCATTGTGCCAACGCAAGCAGCGTAAAATTAGGGTGACACTCACTCTGACATTTTCTTTTTTTGGTTGATTTCTCTCGTTGTGACCTAGTTAAAGATGATGAGTTAAATTTTTAGAAATTTCATTTTTTTCTTCTTTTTTTGTAAGCTGAGAAACGTTTCCTTTTTAAGTATGGTAAGTTTGGGTTGAGAAGCTTTTATATTAGTTTTCCTTTACTATTTTTATTAGTACGAAAAGTGTATATAAACTATGATTTTTTCCATACTAGGGTGGTATGCTTCACTGAGAAATCGCCCCCATCCTCGTTTTTATTATTCCCTACGTTGACCGATTTATAAAAACGGAGCGACTCAAGAGTGGTCTTAGAAGGTTAGTAAGGTTATGCATGCATGCCTGCACACACAAAAGTAGCAGAGAAAGAGACGACCATGAATAAAAATTTCTTTAGAATTCACTTTACCACGGTGCCTGAGCTGTATAACAATGAAAGGAGGCTGATATGCGGATTCAGGGTTCCACCTTAGGATCATATAAGTACTAAAGTAGCTCAATAAGGGAGACACAGACGGAGAGCGAATAAAAAGGGATTCGTAGCAGCACTACAATGAAACTGTTCCTTACCCACCCACCCACCAAATACGGAAGGTTACGGGGGGAAATGGCAAGTACAAAATTGTATGTATATATATTCATCATATTGTATACAATATAAGGCTACACAATTACACAGAGAAAAATAAAAAGTGTGTGTCTGTGTGCAGTACAAAGGAGAAGAGACATGGTTGTGAATTAAGCCACCTGGCTGAATACATCAGTGAAGTACAAGCGAGATATGTGGACAAAGAAAGAGCCAGTACGTTTCGTTGTTACTCCTTCACTTAGATAGATTCAAAGATTTATGGCAGTCAACCAGTCCTCTACAACTTGTGTTCTATATTGCAATGCAATCCAAGAAAAGGCAAAAAGTAGACTGGAGAAAAGCCTGCAAACTAATACAGAGTCTCAACAGTCTGTCTGATGCTGTGATAAAGCAGCACAAAAAATACTTTTAATCTCAACTATGTACATAAATGCAATGTATGTTTACATCATAACATATGCATACCTTTAACATATATGTGTATTTCTACATCTGTGTACAACAGACAAGCTGCCTTCATTGTACCTCCAGAAAGTGTAGGAAGAACAGGATCACACAAAAAAAGCAAGAACAATGGACGAGTGTACTAGTGAAGGTGGAGAGCTCCTTTCCCTTTTTTTCAAAAATATGTGAGGCGATAAGAAAAATAAATGAGAAACAAAAGTGAAAGCAGGCCAGCCGGTATTCTAGGGTCCTGAATTTATCTTATACAAACGTTCTGATAGGGAAAGGGTACGCTTATTTTGCATTATATTTTAGACCACAAAACTTGAAAAGGTTTCAAGATTTCAAGGTTCAATTCATCGGACTAGTAGAGAACAAAGCGACAGCTTGAATGACGACAGCATAAAACGACCAATTAAACACATAACAGGTGCTATGCGATCGATACTTTCTGCTGGGCTTATGAAAAGGTTCTGTTTAGTAAAAATTACGATATGAGGAGTAAAGTGCGACAGCGAAACAAAAAATATGTTCATATATGCACATTTTATATAGTGTTACAGTCTAAGAAATAAAGAAGAAACAAAACTCGCATTATGCTTGTGAATAAAATGAGGAACTTTTTCTGTCTAAATTTAGGAAAAATATACTCACTTACTTACTCGTCTTTGAAGTCCCATATGATATTAAGTAAAATGAGATGTGAAGCTGTTTGAGAAGAGGTTAGAAGAGAGAAAGCGTTTACGTGCGAAATGGTCATGTAATAAAAGATATTAAAGTCTTGTATGAATGAAAGGAATAATGTGGATAATGATCCACATGATGATAATACTACTATTTCTGAACTGTAAATGGAGGAGTTGTATAATGTGCGAAACATATTCTAGTCACGTAGAAAAAAAGTCTTCAAAAAAAGAACAAGATGATGAAAAATGTTAACAAGGAACAAGCACAATGAAATGATGACGAGAGTTGTGACGGAATTTGAATATGAAATTGCCATTTTTTTCATATCATTTTAGAAGCAGAAGTTCAAGATGGAAAACATGATTTCGCATGCGATTCCCATACTTTCAACTGTTTACATGTAGAATAAGATGGGATCAAGATGATATTGAAAAGGAACACCTACGTGCCCTTCGTCAAGTTGCCCAAGCTTTCGGATTCGATTTTCGATTGAAAGTAGGCGTCCCTCTAAATTGCTTCGTTTTGGGTACATTTGTGTTTAAGACGTCGTACTAGTGTTTCAATTACTCGGTCAGTGGGCAAAAATAGAACGAGTTTATTTCAAGTGTAATTCAAGGAAACAACTCAAAAGCTTTCCCTTTGAGTAGAAACGGAATTGTAAGGGGGTGAAAACTTTCAAGTCGATTCCAATCCTCTAATTGTGAGTAGCTAAAAGGAAAACTCTGTTTTTTCTCAGATCTCAAAAGATTTCTTTGAGAGTTTTTCATAGCGAGCAATAACGGTGTATTATTCGGTTGGAGAACTGTTTCACCACCCAAATTGAATGCTGCTGGATTATTTAACCCACTATACAAAAGGGTAAAAAGTTTACATTCGATTCTGGGAATGAATTATATTATGCATCAATTACTCCCTCAACATTAGGTTTTTACTGCTCCTCCTCCAAGTTATTTTTAAACAGGTAGTTTCTAGAAACGGCTGAGAAACAGGTGTTTTAAAGTAAAAGTTTTCTTGTGACGACAGATGGACAAAAGTTTGTAGAATGAATATGTATATATACATACATGGAGCAAAGAGGGTCACTGTTCTTGGTGATGCGTATAAATAGAACGGGAGTCGTTCCCTTTTTGTTTCCTGAAAGAAACGGTTTCCCCTTCTTTGCCAACTTCTTTTTTGGTCTTTTTTCAGGCCCACCAGTTTCAATCGATTGTCTTATTTCTATCTTCACCGTGGATTTAGCACAAAGTTGCCATTAGTAGTCAAAAATTATTTTCACCAAGTAAAAAACTTTCCCATGTGTTACTTATCTATTTTTCCTGACTTGGAAAATATTCTGCAGTAGATTTCTTTCTTGTGGATATAAATAGATGTAGGAGGAGGTATTGGCACGCTTTCTAATTAGAATAATATGCATATGCAGCCACTGCTCCTGTTCATGTGTGACTTACCATTACTGTTACTGTTACTCCCATTGCTGGCCGGTTCTTCCTCCTGCGGCACAGGAAACTCATGGACACGATCTCCAGGACTGGCAGGTGATATAGTTCCAGATGTGCCAGATACAGAAGTTCCTGAAGCCCTTCGAGATGACGAGGAAGAGTTTCGTCTCTCGCCAATTCCTGACAATGACGAAGGAGGGCCAAGAAACACGGGCGAACGACTTCCCAAATTTCCTTGGCACAGGATCAAGAAGCCATGTTCTGACAACCATTGGTTTATCAGATTTATGTCGGCCTGAAAATGTCATCAGATTGAGAGAAAAAAACGTTTGAGAGTGAGCACAAAAAAAGGAAGAATAATATAACTACGTCATTTCAGTTCACACACAATCAGCGCACGCACCATAATATCACCATTATTCCATCCCCACACAAAAAATGGTGACACGTGCAGAACGTAAGTTAGTAATTGTAAATCGATATGATGAAACCGAGCACAGCATTATGGTCACAAACTCATTTTTATGAAGATGTGAAATTTCCCATTTGCTCGTGATTTTTAAGCGCAAAAATGTGTTTCCATAAAATATTTAAAGAGTGCATCTCTCACCTTTCGGAGAAAGTATTCTTTGAAGAAAGTCCCATTTTGATCCAACCACTTTTCAACCTCGTCATTCTCAAATGCCGTCATGTTTCTACCGGTTTCCGTCTTCGGGCTCATACATACAACAAACAAGTGATCTTGTTCTACTCCGACTACCTGTGTCTCCGATAAGTTCTCTCGCCGACTTGGAGAATCTTAAAATAGAATGTTGAAAGTATTGATGAGCGGAGAAGCAACTTCCTCCCCACTTGAGTTGTCCACTTTTTGCGATGAGTATCAAGTTGACTGTGGATTATGCGACGCAATCCTGTAAACAGAAGCACATCATATCAAATTTGGCACCAAGCGAAACATTGCAACTGACAATTTTGTTTAAAAGGGAATAAGATATGAGATGAGTGCTTATGTTTCGATCTTCTTTGAGAGCCTCATGAAAATTCAAGGAGGAAGGCTCTTAATTTAAACAGACTATATGAGACCTCTCCTACATATCTGCTTTCACTTGATTTTTCCCCCAAAAATTCATTACTTTACATCGAAAACACTCATCGTTTGAAATAGGTAAAAGAACCACGACCACTTTATTTTCTCATAAAAAGCTTCAACCCCATTTATTATGCAAACGAGTAGAGTCCTCTCCTCCTCTTTCTCATTTTTTCTCTCCACAACTTTGTTGTGCACAGCTGAGTCATAATATTCAAAGCATGTTCATACTCGTTCTCCGGCAGCGTTGACTTGAACCGAACTTCATTTTATGTCCCCTCTGGATTTGCATTGTTTGTACGAAAGAAAGAGAAATTGACATGCACTTTCACTTTGCATTTTTTGGCCTTGCATATTTTGTGGCTTTTATTTTAGAAGCAGCTTAAAAGGTTGACATTTATGTAGGTAACATGGTGAAAATTTGGTTCGTAAAAACGTATCTAAAGGATGTTACTCGGAGCGTGATTTTAGGCCACACATTTTATCACAATTATTCATTCTTCAGCAAGTATGTCAATGAAACAAATTAAAAATATTTGCGTCAATGCCACCCAACCGTGAATCATCGCTGCACAACACCATAGATAAATGGAGAAGGCACCTGCTGAACAAACCATTGTTCATGTTTCCCGATAATTAATTTGCACTTTCTCTAACCTTCCCTTTTCAGTGTAACTAAATTCCGTATAATCCAGCATACTATGCAAAATATTTTTGGAGTCAGGAACTCAAGTAGCGCTACAGGAAGTGTGAGATAACAACCTATTTTTATTTCCCTGTGATTTCTGGCGCTTTGTTTATGTGGCACAATTCAAAATCGATCAAACATGCTGAATTCAGTTGTTGTTTTTATTATGATTGTAACAACACAAAGATGAATATACCTTTCCTTATAATATTATGGAAGAAAACAACTTTGTTTCCTTTGTGTTTTCCCAACTTTCTCGGAAAAAGGTGTAAGAATAGCTCAACGAACACTCACACAAGCAGTTTGAAGGTAGTGTTGATATCATGCTTCTTAAAGACTGTGTCGATCACAGGCTTGCTCTAACAAAATCAAAAAAGAATGAACGCGCACAAAAATCCCTACACAAAAGAGTGAAAGTCGGGAGAAAGTATTGAGCTTATGGAGAAAATTACCCAAGGCAATTTAATAACTAACAATGTTTTTGAGTGTGTGTGTATTTCAAAGTCGATGTCTGATATTTATTTACTTAAGGTACACTCGCATTCGGAACAAAGAATATTTTTAATTTTAATGCACGTTGCTCACGGCCAAGGGACTGCCGTAATACTACAACATGAGTAATCTACCGTAATGTGTAATTTCCAGCGCCGTAATATATCTTTTTTGTCATTGCATCATTGCATGCGCACAAAACATAAGATTTCTTCCTTAGTAAAAAATTCAACGACGACATTAATTTATTTATAAACAACCTGTGGGCCTTTCTCCAATTGCATAACATGTGTAGAATCTAATTTTGAGGATTGCGATAAAAATAATTGAAGTACGATTGGAGCTGGACGTGCTCACTTCACACGCACTGCCTTAGATTTATGCAGAGGCACGTCATGTCAACCAACTCGTGTTTGTCAACGTTTGTATTTCGTTTCCACTCTATAAAATATTTGGTGGACAAGAAACCCAAAGCATAAATTCATAATAAGGAGTGGTGCCAGGCAGCTGGATTCAAAAAGTGTGCCACATATCTCCTAATTACTTAAGTTCAATCATGTTTCTGAGCACGCTATTTTCAGCTTCGGTGTCTTGTATTACACGCGTCATCACGAGTATCTCAACTCCAGGCAGTTTGAAATAAAGTACAATAAACTTTTATGAAAGTATGACAGAGTACAAAATGTGCCTAAAATTCCACTCTGTTTTTACAATTATTAATTTGCATGTTAAATATGAAAGAGAAAGCTGAGACAGTTTTTGATATTCTACCACTCCACTTGCTGAAGTGACTGTTCACACTTTAAAGGATGCGAGACTAAGCTGGATGTTAGTAGAAACTAATTGTCAAAATTCATTATGTAGATAATATTACACACATGCATAGCGTTTCCAACTGCTTTTGAGATCTTCTCCAAATGGTATGGTACAAATGATGTAAAAAAGCAGTGAAAATGTCATCATTACATTCATTCACTACAAGTTCCCGTTCTTAATTACAAGGTAATAGGAATACCAGTGTAATACAATACCTTATGTAATATGACAGCGATTATATTAACGACAAGTACACTTTTTGCTCAGAGATATTAGCATGTGAGCGCACACGATCAGGAAAGAAGATTAAGGCGTAAATAAATACTCCTGTTTGTGCCATACACACAGCCTATTGTGTTGGAAAACGAGGGCGACAAAATGCGCAACATTTTTATTACTGATTTCCTGTAGGCTCTCTCTCAACACCAGTTTTTTTAGCAACAAGCTCAAATTGTGAACTAATCGAAGGAAAAAGCTCCATATTTCTTGTTGTTTATAATCCTTCCTAAAAGTGGTAGAGGCCTAAATCCATTTTTATATTCTTAAGCCTATTTCAATGAAAAATTGTTTCCTTATATGGCTCATCAAGACGGAAACAGTTGAGCAATTTCCAACACTATATCAACATATATTTCATATGTACTATGTATGTGCGAATATTTTTTAAAAACGTACACAGTTAATGTAGCATACTGCGTTATGGTTCATCTAAATTTTATGGGTTTGCTACAATATACAGAGTTTGTAGGTACATAGAGATTCACCTACGGCGTAGAACATTACGTAATGGTAATAACGGTAACTGAAGACTTTTCTCGGTTTCTTTCCCCATTCCATTCTGCAGCTATTATAATGCTCATACTTAATATACTTATGCTAAAACACAATGGTTTTATAGGAGGAGAAGAGCTTCCGGAGTGAAACCAGGACAAACGACAAATTCGTCACTGTCTTAGAGTTCCTTCCCACACTCCTCTTTCATAACCAGTTTTGGTTTTGAAGTAGCGCAGGCACACATACAACTACATCCTCCTAATAAAAATGGAAGGGGGTACGAGCATGTACAACCGTGAAAAGGAATACAATCTAAAAACTCCTTTTTTATTCTTGTTCCTCCTATTTCTTTTGCAAGTCCAGCAAA